>PVIC010052687.1:0-12091 GCA_004025085.1 Thryonomys swinderianus | reverse complement strand
GGGAGAGGGAGAGGGAGAGGGAGAGGGGGAGAGGGAGAGAGGGAGAGAGGGAGAGAGAGTGCTTGAAAGACTCCACAGCTAGAACTAGACCCTTCTCCCACCTAGACTTTTACAGCCACACACTAGCAACCCCTGGGAAACTCCAGTTAAAAATTCCTAAAACAGGAATCTAGCTCTGTTATGAAACTCTTCATCATTTTGCCTCCTGACAGCTATAGAAATCAGCAGAACTCAGAGAAGACTCAGATGATGAGCAAGTAGCATTTTTAATAAAATTTAAATCTGGATTCTTAGGAGTTTTTTCACTGCTAGCCTCCAGAGCTCACTATTATCAGCAATCTTAATGTAATTACTCAGGTAAAAATTGAGGATATGGGAACACTGTGACCTTTCACATTCCTTTTTAACCTCCCCTTTTTCTTGGGCAATATTTAATTCTGAATAATGTAAAGGTTACAAAAATAGAGGTTTCATAGTATCTAAACAAGTTCCCATAAAAATCACAGGCAACTATAAATATGCATTTTTCTTCTGCCTCAACTGTAACACAATTGTAACAAAGTTAACATACTTTATTAAGATAGATAATAGTCGCTGCTAGAAACCACAAAATTACCCATGCAACTGCAAAAAGTTGTAAAACAAAGCATTCTCAAAATGTACTACTCTAAGGAGTAATCTTCATATTAACAGTTGGGACCCAATTATTACCTTGAAGTGTGCCATTTTGCTTAAGGAATAGGAAAGAAGTCGGGCAGTCAATTCACAAACACTTCCCTCAGTTTAATAATACCTCTAAGAATTCTGGGTTTCAAATCAGCTCCCTCAGGCAATGGGCGCATAATCATGTTATTCTCCTGAACTGCATTCTTCTATAAACATTTGAAAGAGTGAATCTGCTTTACAAATGAAAAAGTCAATATAAAGAACAGTAACAATGCAAATGTATGCCTATTTTTATACTATTACTGGTTTATAAAGCAATTATCAGTAATGCTCTCATCTACAAAGATAGAAAATAATATATAACGTTACCAAGGAAACACTAAAGTAAATCTACTTATAAACTATCAAGCAATTTAATAACAAGAAAATTAGAACAAGAAAAAATATCTTCAAATAGAACATACTTTGTCCTCACAACAGATACAATCATAGGTCATAATCCACACAGATTATCTAAAGGGTCGAAATTACCTGCTGGCTATCCCAATGCTTGGCAGTGAATTTTTAAGTTATTATCAAAAGACGCTACTGGATTCTTGAGAAGAAATTTGAGTTCTGAGTTTTTACATGATCAAAAGGATACAGATTCTGTGAACAAATGGTTAAATATAGTACCTGGGAAAGTCAAAATACATACTTTATTAATCCCAGAGCAGATAAATGTCCTCTGTGAATACTCTGTAATTACCACTGCCCTTCCTCACTGATATGACACTTGGCAAATATCAGTTACTGCAAATGCTTTCTGAGTCAACATTCAGAAACTCGGGTTCATCAGAACCAAAGGCAAGGCTAACAATGGGGTCACTATGTGTGTTTCCTCTAAACCAAGAGAATTTAAAGCACTCAAGTGACCACAGTGATCAAAGCTAAATCCTTTAGGAAGATTATCCATTCTGAAATCTGGAAAATCCTGCAGTGTAAACACTTGTGTACTTCATCTTTGAGAAAAGAACTTGATTTTGTAAGTGTTTAAAACACACACGCACACACACACACACACAATCTTCTGCAAGGGCAGAAGCAAGCAGACACACACATGTTTCTGCAGGCTGGTAACCTCTAAAGGCATCTGTTTCAGCTTGGGGAACCATCGTTGAGGCCACAGTGAAGAAAAGGAAGAATTTCTGAGGATGGCAGACTTCTTGGTTGGCACACTCGAGCGCCCTTTCTCTTTAGAATAAATATTGCATCACACAGAGAATACAAGTGAAATTCACACTCATTTTGCAAAATTTAAACTCTTTAAAATGATACTAATCCCCCACATACACCTGGCTTGAGTTTTATAAATGTTCAGACGTGTGAACATCATGAAGGTATCCTAGAATTTTGCAAAGCGAGTACTAAATCTCCTTTCACTGACACATAGCATGGACCTCTCCCAAGCTCCAGAGTTTAAAGACTAAATCCAGCCTTTAGAGGTTTCATGTATCTCCTTGGTTTTAGCATATGAGGCCACTGAAACTCTCCTGGTTACTTGAAACAGTATTCGTGGTTGAACTTCTTTCTCTCTTCAGCAACATTTCTGTCCATCACACAAGGGGCACCACACAATCCCTACCCTTGGCCCTCTCTGTTTCCCAGCCAGGATTCATTATCCAACAGCTGCTTACTATCAGCCATTGGAGAAACACGCAAGAAGTTAATAGAACAGTGGTGTGAAGCCGTGGCTCTCTATGATATCAGCATGAAACCAAACAATTTGCCACACTACAATCATACACTGCTTGACGCGTCAGTTCTGTGATCTGCAGGGACCTCTCGTGGGCCACTCAGAGACACACATATTCACTCATCACTGGTATATTTTGAGTCTACCCAGAGTAAGTTACATCCGGCCCCCTTCCCTGGGGAAATGTGTGCCGTGAACGGACTTATGTGAACAGAGGGACAGGCGGATATGGGCAGAAAAACAAAAACCTGTGGATGTTGGAGAAAGGCCCATCTACACAGCCCCATCCAAACTGAACGGTTCTAAAGTGGCCCAAATTGCATTTAGCAAAGCAAAGTCAACATACTTTTCTGACTCAGGCTTTTGGAGGCTGCTCATCCCTGCCTGATGCAATCAACACCTCTCAGTCCGACAGTAGAAGAACAAAAGGAAAACCTACAATTATTTTGTTCACATTATGAGCAAGTCTCTGGGCCGCACCCTGGAAAAACACACTGTGCCCCCTCCGTGGGAATACTTCCTAGAGGTTTGGGGACAGAGGACCAGTCCTTGCAGAGACTTGGGCAGAGAAGGCTGGGCATAGCTTTCTAAGACCTCTCATACCTGGCTCTTGCCAGTTAATGCCACCAGAACCACATCTTACTCCACGGTTCAATGAAGACTTCAGAGGAGCCATAGGGCAGAAGATAGAGGAGGAATGCTCGGCCCAGATAACACCTGGGTGCCCTCAAAGTGAAAACGTTCCTCTTCTTTCCGCACCGCTTAGGAAATCTGCCTGGTTCGATTATTTTTCTTCCGTTTCAACAACATGGCTACTTGGAAGCAAATTTCTAAATCTTTCAAGGTTTAAGACTATGTAGTTACTCAAAAAAGGCTAGAAGTCTGTCTCTTGGCTTCCCGTGACTGTGTCATCTGGGTCACAGCTGGGAGCAGCTGGGCCAACCTACAAATTGACTTTCCCAGGGCGTGGAGTCTGGGGGCACATGAGGGGCGCTCGCGGTCGCTGCTGCGTGGGAAGCAGGCACCCGTGCTCCGAGCGCTTCTGTCTCCCCTAGCAGGGGCAGTTACAACAATCTTCTCTTGGCCCTGAGTGACGCGTGAGCCCCTAAGCCCCAGTGGGCTTTCCTAACAAACTGCCATGAACATGTGTGCAGGGCGTGTGTCTCCCGCCGAGTGGTCTACACCCGCGGAAGCACAAGCCGGATCAGCCAGTTAGAAATAAGTTGATGGAGGCAGCCCCTGGCCACCCGGCTTCTGTCCTATTTTCAGCCCCGCCGCACGCTCCAGCTTTGGCTTCACCCCAGCCTCCCGGGGGAGAGGGGCGCCAAGTTGTCCGCGGTGGCCCTGGGTGCGAAAGAAACCGGCGCGGCCCCTACCTCGAGAGCTTAGCAATCTTCACAAAGCTGAAGACATCCATGCGGGCAGCGGGGGACCCCAGAGCCCGGCGGCTCCGTCGCCCTTCTCACGCCAGCACCGGCAGCCTCGGCAGCCCCATGGCCGGCACCTCTGCGCGCCCCGGGCTCTGGCTCCAGCGGCGGCGGGCGGCGGCGGTGGCCCGGGAGAGCCTGCACCTGGAGGCGGCGGCTGCTACCCCCCTCCGGCCGGGAGCGGCGTGTGCATCCCCGGGCAGGACCATGGATGGGCGCCGGCTGGGAAAACTCGACCGAGAGGGAGCCGGCAGGGCGCGAGGGGCGGGGGCCGGAGCGCGGCCCGGGTCGTGCGCTTGGCCCCGGGGACGGTCGGGCGCCCCGGAGGGCAAGGCCTGGCGAGGGGCGCTGCTCCTGCTCTCGGACCCTCGGGCCCCCGTGCCCCACGCGCTAGGGGGCGCGGGCCGAGCCAAGCGGCGGCGGGCAAGCTTGGCACACGAGAGTGCACCCCTCGCAGCACTGCAGCTGCCTCCCAGCCTCCTTCCCCGGCCGAGTCCCTTCTCCGCTCCCCGCCCCCACCCGCCGGGGGGAGGGGGCGCCTCCTGTCACCCTCTGCGTGCGCCTCCAGATCTTTCAGACCTGCACCGACAGCCTCGGGCACCCCGGAGGCGCGTGCCTACCCCTGCCACCTCAAACCGAAGGGAGCCGCGCGGCCGTAGGCTCCCAAAGCCTGGATTCGCTCCGTAAACAAAACTAGCGGTCGGGAAGGAGCAGGGTGGACCAGACTGGATCGGCGGGCGGGGAAAAGGCTAGGGAGACGCGAGCCGTGGGCTCGGTTCGGAAAGCGCAGAGTTCCCAGCGCTTTCCCCGCCGGCCGCGGGGCGGACGTGAAATCTGGGCAGCGGGGAAGGGGGAAGGTGTGTTCCTCGGACAGCGGCACCGCGGCGGTGTTAGCGAAATGGGGGCGAGGGGGGGTGCTGTTCCTCGCTAGAGGGTAGAAGGGGTCCCAGGAGCCTGCGGTGCGGGCGGGGAATCTAAAGGCGAGCGAGGCGGGTGAGCGTTGGGGTCTGGCCGGCGGAGCGAGCTGGTTTTTCAAATTGTGCAGTGGGGGAAGAAGGGGGGGATGCTCGAGAAACAAAATAGAAACAAACACTCACCTTAGGCAGAGTAAACTCCAAGTAGCAGCCATTTGGAACTCCTGGCCTTCTCTTTTACATAATTACCTTGGATAATCACGCCTGTTCATTAACTCAGTTCTGTCTCCCGGGAGGCTGGCGCGGGGGGGGGGGGGGGGGGGGGGGGGCGCTTTCCTTCTTTCTCTTGGAGTCTCAAGGCCTCTTCTCCAAAATCCTTTCCATTTTCTCCCCGGCTCTGTGAAGGTCAGCTGGCCGCACAAAGTGTGTGTGTTCCCCCACCCTGCAGGCAGCGTTCACCTGGTGGCTGGGCCACCGCAAAGAGATGCCACCCTGGAAATGTTGGAGGAGCGAGCCAGTGCGTCCGGCTCTCCGGGAGGATTAAGGGAAAGGAAATGGATTTAAACTTCCCAGACTTCTGCTTCTATCCTGCCCTGCGTTTAAAATGAAAATCTTCAGAATTTAAGCTTAGCACTTCAACCCTCTTAAGGCATTTCTTTCAAAATTAAACATAAATCGGTAGCAATCTGCACATCCTAAATGATTTAGAACTCAAGCATAAAATTAGATTTTTTTGAATAAACTTGGCTGTAACTTCTTGTAGGCAGACTAGTTTACTATAATGAAGGTTGTTCCTTCTCATTGGACCAAGCTGTCGAGAAGGACCTTGGGTTTTGAACCCCCTATTGTTTGTGTAAAATAATTATAGATTGGGTTTGCACAGGGTTTTATAATTTTTAAAATCTTCTTGCAATCGAGTCTCATAACAAACGTCATATAAGTAAGGCAATGTGTTGAAAAAAAGAGAATATTTTTTTTATGCCACAGTCTCTTATCAACATACCAGACAAAGAGATGTTTCTTCAAACCTGGGTCAGATAAGGTTACTTGCCTGATCCAAACTCTGCAAAAACTCTCCGTTATTCTCACAACTAAAGTAGCACTTCCACAGTAGCCAACAAGATCTTCGACGCCACAGCCTCGGTCTTCTGAGCCTACGTACTTCCCCACTCCCCACCGCAACCTCAATCCCACTGCACCTCATTCTGGCCAGCAGCAACACTGGCATGGCTTTTCTTTAAACCCTGCAAATATCTTCCAGTAGGCTATCAGCAATGCTTGTTCTCTCAGCCTGGAATGCTCTTCCAGTAGATATTTACACAGCCAGCTTCTTCACCCAACAACTCTTCGCACAAATATCACCAGGTAAAATCTATTTAAAATGGCAGGACACTCACACCCAGGATTTCAAACTTGAAATCCTGATGAACCGATTGTCTGTCTTTCTTCTTTCCTTTCTTCCTGCTTTTCTTTTCTTTTCTTTCTTCCTTTCAGTTGCAAGAGAATAGGATGTTCACTGGCATACTACAGAGTTCATTTTTATTATTATTGTTTCTTGTCTGAATATTCCAACAGAATGAAAACTTCACAAGGGCAGAGAACTTTATTTTGTTTTGTCTTTTTCACTAATGGGTCCCAAATACCTAGAACAGAACCTCAGTAAGTGTTTGCTGAATAAATGAATGGTATGCTGTTTAAATTCAAAAAGCAATCCTGGTCAACCATCCCCAGGAGTCCTGATGACCCTCTCAGCCCTTCTTCTTTCCCAGAATCCTTTGCAATCCTTTGCATTACAGGGCAGTGAAGCCCCTCTCCAACTCTCCACTTTATTTTTCCTACGTCACCCTTCCTACCTTTCCCCAAAAGAGTGTCTAGCAATGTCTTCCCTTCTCTCTGAGTCAACATCAGACTGAGCGAGACCAGCTTTTGGTTAGGAAAAAAGAAATAAGGCAGTGCCTAAAATGTGTCTTAGAAAAATACTTCCTCTTGAGAACAGAACAGTTGAGATACCTTTTTAAAAAGAATATCCTGTTAATTAAAAATTATTAGAGGTTGAGGCATAGCTTAGTGGAAGGACAAATACTTAATCATGCATGAGACCCTAAGTTTAAGCTGCTGTACCAAAAAAGAAAACAAAGAATTTTTTTCTGATACCAAATAGCTAGTTTTTCAACAGTGAAAGTGACAGGAAATAGCCATTGTATTTACTTGTAGCGAGACAATCTCCCTTCAAGACATCTGGTCTACCTGGAACAGATTGCTGTTGGGCTTTTTCCTGTGCCAATTTCTGCACTACAATTATGAATGGTGCAGATGCTGACTCTCCACAACAAAATAGTCACCAGGGGATATGACTGGCTTCTCCAGGTCTTTATACTCCTCTGTTAAAGTAATTGTCTAGTATATTTTCTAACAGATTGATAGCATTTTCTAAAGCAAAGAGCTTCCCCCACCTTCACCTTTGTTTCTCATTAATGTCAAAATGGAAGAATCTGCTCCTCTGAAACATGCTAACACAGCCAGTTTATCCCTTTGCGCCATCCTGGCAGACAGACATAGATGAGTTGCTAGTATCCCAGCCCCTTCATCTCTCTGTGCCAGGTGTATGGCACAGGTTGGAGGCTTCTTTGTCTCATATATACAATGGATCAGTCTAAAACAAAGACCAAAGAAAAAGATCTTGAAGACCTATGTGATTTTTCAGAAGTTTCTCTTCCAGCCTGAATAATCTCTAAGGCTGGTTCTAGATCTTATAACAATTTACCCAGCAGAGACTATAATTCCAGCCTTGAGAGTCGACTTTACTTGCTCTTTTTATAGTCAAGTGACACTTGGTCATTTCTGAAAACCAGAAACTTAGCATTGACTTTGAAACACTTGAATGTATTCATGAATAAAAGGATCAGGATCATTAGATCCACAGCACATCTGATAACTTCTCAGAGACTCAGTTTCCCCACCAATAAATGGAAATTATACTGCATACCTACTTTATCTAGAATTACAACATGAATTTGAGCTGCACATGAATTTAAGCATATAGATGTTAACTCTAAAAGGATTTCTATCATTCTTGACCCTTGGCAATATGACTAGAAAAAGTTTCAGCCTTTAAGATCATTGTTTTGAGGGTTAAAATATATCCTTAGATTGATCAAGGTGGGCATTGTTGTCTAAAAATCAAATGCAGTGTTACATGATCTCATCAAAGCCCTCAGTTATAGTATCTTTTTTGCTTTGGGAGTTTGCCAGTGGAAAGGAGGAGGAATTTCCTACATAACGCTAAGGCCTTATCTAAAGGTGATGTCAGAAACCTTCTGCTGGGTTGAATATTTGATGTAGGAGAGCAGTGGAGGGTTCTTTTGGTGCAAACTTCAAAAAAAGGCCTATGCCTTTCTTGGTTGGAATGTAGCATCTCAACCATCTGGTCTCATTCCTAGCAATGGAAGTAAGGAAAGCCGAGGTACTCATTTCTTCTATAAATAATTATGGAGTTTCTCTTATGTATGATGGGCTGTTCTAGGCACTGGGATCAGGTAATGAGGCAAGATTCTGCTCTCATTGAAAGTATATCGTATTGTGGAGGGAGACAGTAAACAATAAATTAACGTAAGAAAATAATAGAATCCAGGAATAGTGGTGCACACCAATGATTCCAGCACTATGGGAGACTAAGACAGGAAGATCATAGGTTCAAGCACAGCTTGGGCAAGTGAAGGACTTAGTGAGAGACAGGGAGAGAGAGAGAGAGAGACAGGGAGAGAGAGAGAGACAGAGACAGAGACAAAGAGAGAGACAGAGATGGAGGGAGAGAGGGAAGGAGAGAGAAAGAATAAAATAGCTCATGGAAATGTGAAAAGAATTTATTTGATAGAAAGAGGAGGTCTAGGCAGCTACTTAAGATCCAGTGGTTAGCTGGGTACAGTAGCACATGCTTGCAATCCCAACTACTTGGGAGGCAGAGGTAGGAGGATTGCAAGTTCAAGGTAACTCAGGCAGAAAACAAATTGGTAAATAAAAGGGTGGGGACACGTGTCACTGGTAGAGTGCCCCTGGGTTTGTCACACACAGACACAGACACACACAAACACAGACACACCCACACACCCACCATGATTTAAACATGCCAAACGTAAAATAGTGAGAAGAGTTTTTTTCCCTATTCCCATGCTCATCTCTATTTCCTCCTCACCTCCTGTAAGCCACCTCTCCTGATATATGCTCTTCTTCTTTTTTGCCTGTTTAAGACATTCAAGGTCTGGCACCTTCTCTTTCTCATATATCTATGCTTATGTCTCAAATGACCACATTGAATTTTATGATACTTAACATCACCTACATGCAACGATCGTCACATATATACCTCTGACCTGAATCTTAACACCACTTAACATATTTCTCCAAAGTCTAATAGGTACTAACAGGCCCTAAAGCCAATTCCATAGAGAAACTTATCCCTGCAGTCTTTTCCAACTGTTAAGATTAATCCTATCCTTCTAGTTGCTCACTTCCAAAATCCACAGGTGATCTTTGGCTTCTATCAAAATTTCACCTCAAATCAATCATTAAATCTTTCTGTTCTGTTTTCAAAACAGATCTGCCACATTTATATATCTGATCAACTTCATTGCTGCCCCCTATGCCCAAGCCACCACTGTCTCTCTGTGGATCACCTCAATGGGCTATCATCTGGTCTCCCTACACTCAACAGAACTTGTCCTCTCAGCCAGGAAAGTTCTTCAAGATATCTGAGAGACCTTTTTATTATGACAAATAGAAATATTCCACTCTCCAGCACTTTTTATTCCCGTTTTTGTTTTACTGGTCTCCATAGCATTTCACAAAATTTTATTATTTCCCCTACCAGAATGTAAGCTTCATAAGATGAAAAGAGATGAATGAATGAATGAATGCATAAACTGCATTGCATAAGCGAATTGCTTAGAATCACACATAGTTCATAACAAAGTAAGGATCAGAATCTAATGTTCTTTACACTACATGACAGAATGATTCTCATGTCTCAACTAGAAGGCAATAGATAACAGATTGTCAGGGGTGAAGGGACAACGAGAGGAGAAAGAAGGAAGGCTTCTTGGAAGTAGTCATTTTGATTCTTAAAGGGACATGAGACTTAGTGATCCAAAAGCTAAGGACCAGGGTTCAGTGGGCTTTCCTGGTGCAGGAAATAATATGATAAACTTGTCAGTGGCCTGAGATGGTGTTGTGTGTGCAGTAGGGCAATGCTGAACAGAGACAGAAGAGAGATGAAGCTTGACAGGCAGGCAAGGGCCAGAGCATGAACTATAGCTTATTGACCAATGGGCTTCCAGTTTTCACAGGCCAAAAAAAAAAAAATATATATATATATATATATATATATAAATATATAAAATATATAAATATATTATAAACATATATTTATATATTATATTATATATAATATATGAAATATATAAATATATGAAATATATAAATGTAAATTAATATAAAATTATTAATATATATTATACCTTTATATTATATATATATATATTTTTTTTTTTTTGTCCAAAAGCAATAGAGTAAGATTTTTCTGGTGTAAAGAAGGAATAGAGATCCCAATGCAGAAAGTGTCCTTTTGGTCTTATTTGTCTCCTTTACTTAAGGCACTTCCAGGGGTTCATTAAAACCTAATTTGAAAACCATGATGCAACTGATAGAAAGTAACAGACTAGCTACAAGCAAAAGATGATCTTGTTCGATGGAAATTTAAAAAGATCCTGCTGAAGGCCATGAGGAGAAGACTGGAAATAAGAAATCCAGGCAGGAGGCTATGGCAGAAATAGGAGCAATAGGGAATTGTATTGGACATATAATGATCAAGAACACATATTTGATTGTGTACGGAGTTATGAAGGGGAGAGTTAAAAAAGCCCCTCGATGAGTCTAAAATAGATGCCTGAGACATGAAGTTGTCCCAGAAATGGGCTGTGAAGCACCCAGGGGACGTCCACAGGATGTCAGATCAACGAGCTCAAACCCAAAGGCTGGTTATGACACATCACCCAGCCACTGAATATGATGAATTTCCTCCAAGTATTAATTTCCCTTCTGTAGAGGGCCATGACTGTGAATAATGGAGCAATGTTCCCAGATATGGACAAGCATCTAACGACAAGGAGATTTCTGAGAAATTAGGTACAAAAATACCAATTAACAGTAGTAAAGAAAGAACCCCTGGTTACTTCCTTGCTTGATCTCTGTTTTTTTTGTTTTTGTTTTTTTTTTTTTTTTACTTAAAATTCTACAGGAGTGGGTAGAAGGACTAAGAGTTAGAAGGCAAGACAAGATAGTTTTAAAGATTATTATTTTTATTAGTATTGAGCAAGAAGATGAATCACACTGTACATTTGTATAGTTTGATTTTCCTAAATGCTTTTGTTCCATTAGCCCTGGAAATAACCCTGTAGGTTATACAGGAAAGGTATTATTATCCTATTTTAGAGATGACAAAAGGTGAGACTAGAAAAGCTAAGTGATGACAATAATTCTTAGTAAGTACAAGGATTATTATACTACAAGAAGCATTGTTTCCTGTCAATAAATGTAGCATCATAAAGGAAACTTTGGAATACAGATTTGGGGGATGTCTCAAATTCTACTAGTATATTTTAATTGTTTTATATTCAGTAATCTGCATGGAGGCTTAACAGTTTTAAATGTCATACGGGTATTAGGAAGAACAGTTGATAAGGCACTAGGAGTTGCATTCCATTCCTAAATCTATACAGTGAACCCACCAACCACCCTAAGGACTGAACCCCCAGGCACTCTAATGCTGACCCGAATGCCCAGCCCTTCATATTTTTTTTTCCTTTGAAATGATGTCTATGTTGCCCAGGAAGGACTCAAACTTTTGATTCTCCTGCCTCAGCCTCCTGAGTAGCTGGTTCTTTAGGTATGGACCACTACTTCATTTTTCTCAGTGTTGACTTCCTCATCTACAAATTTCCTGGGTTAAAATACATTTTGATGATCCCATTTCCTTTCCCCTGCACTGTGAATGTATCAATAAATCTTCCTGAAGATCAAGAGATGTATGTTTTGAGATCCCATTTACTTTGGTTGATTCTTTAATCACAAAGGCTAGATTCATGGGCCAGGGAGTTCAGAGGTAGAGTGCTTGCTTGGAGTGAGTAGGTCCTGGGTTTGATCTCCAGTACAAAGAGGGAGAGAGAGAGAGAGACAGAGACAGAGACAGAGACAGAGAGAGACAGAGACAGAGACAGAGACAGAGATAGAAAAGAAGGGAAGGGAAGGGAACAGAAGCAAACAGTAAAAAAGGATGGAAAAGAGAGAAAGAGAGA
>PVIC010052686.1:0-12095 GCA_004025085.1 Thryonomys swinderianus | reverse complement strand
AAAAAAAAAAAAAAAAAAAAAAAAAAGGGCCGAGGACGTAGCTTGGTACAAGGGTCCTGGGTTCGTTCCCTAGTACAAAAACAAAACAAAACCAAAAAAAACCCTCTTCTTTTGGGGATCTTCTCTCCATTCCTGTCAGGGACACCTGTTTGGACAGGTGTCTTCTCATGTGAGTGTGCCCTGTAGCCACAGAGGCTGATCTAGTGGAAAATTTTCACCCAACCCCGGCTAACCAGTACTCTGGCCACCAATCTGAGACATCTGGGGAATTCTTTGAACCCCTCTTTGTTCATGACACTGACGACATGGGTTTTATGGCCCTGCTTTTGGATATAGCTACGGTGAGAAAATAAGGCTGACGAGAGATCAGTGGTGCCCAATCCTTATTTCTTATAATGCTACTTGACACCCTTGTCCTTCTACTTTATGTGATTTAAAAGTTTTCATTTTTGCCTTCCTTTGTTTAATCTCTATCACAAAATTCCAATTCAAACAATAGCAGGAACAGAAGCCATAAAATAGTAGACATTGGGCCAGAGATTTAGCTCAGTGGTTCTGGCACCTGCCTCGCAAGTGCAAGGTCCTGAGTTCGATCCCCAGTAACCACATACAATGCTGGGCGTGGAGACTCACGCCCACCAGCAATCAATACCACATACCACAGTGCCGGGCGTGGTGGCTCGTGCTTGTAATCCCAGCACTCGGGAGGCAGAGACAGGAAGACTGCTGAGTTCCAGGCTTGCCTGGGCTACGTAGTGAGCTCAGGGCCAGCCTGAACTATAAAGCGAGACCCTGTCTCAAAAAAAAAAAAAATAGTAGATATTAAAAATAAAATTGTTCAAAAACCAGTTTTTAAGAAAGAAAAAAGTTGCCTTGTAAGTGCAAGATCCTGATTTTGATCCCTGGTACTGGAAAAAAAAGAAAGAGAAAGAAAGAAAGAGAGGGAGGGAGGGAGGGAGGAAGGAAGGAAGGAAAGAAAGAGAGGGAGAGAGAAAGAAGTACTGCATATATGAATTAAATTATAAAATTGCAAGACAAATGAGAAAAAAATTGCAATTTATATAAAAGTGCCTGTGGGGGCCAGAGGGTTAGCTCAGTGGTTCCAGCACCTGCCTCGCAAGCGCAAGGTCCTGAGTTGGATCCACGGTAACCACATATAATGCTGGGCGTGGAGACACGCCCACCAACAATCAACACTGCATACCACAATGCCGGACGTGGTGGCTCACGCCTGTCATCCCAGCACTCGGGAGGCAGAGACAGGAGGATTGCTGAGTTCGCGGCTGCTTGCCTGGGCACCATAGTGAGCTCAGGGCCAGCCTGAACTACGAAGCGAGACCCTGTCTCAAAAGCAAAAAAAAAAAAAGTGCCTGTGGCTGTCTTCTCTCATGATCCTAAGAAGGCTGCCAGTCAGCTCCTCCTACAGTCATATCTAGGGATATAAGGGAATTCAGCCGTCTTCCCTCTTGTGTTCTCTTTTCAGAACAAAAAAAAATCTCCCACTTCCCTGCTGACCATTTATCCCTGTTTCTAGTAGAGTTCCGCCTCGCTTCGGCTAGAATACCTGGCAGACCCTCGCCGAGAGCCATCAACTGGTAGAGGAGGGTGAGTGGCTGAGGTTTCTGAAGAGTGACAGCCTGGGACAGGCTACCTGGGAGCTGCACAGGAAATGGGAACCTAAACACAATCAGGGCTCTGCCAAGAGGGCAAAGCCGTCACAGCTTAGGTTAGTAGTGCTAGGGGCACAGATTTAAGTAGATTAATCAACATGTCTGCCAACTAGGTAAGTATCTAAGGTCTCTTCTCATGGATCCTCTTTCTTGGAGTGACTTAAGGACCTGGTTTAGATTCCTTAAACGTCAGCATACACCAGACACAGTGTATTTACTCAGAGCGTAGAAGTTCCATTCTCAGCTCTACCACTAAGTAGTTCTGCATTTAATACCTTCCGTGCACCTTCGGTTTCTTCGTTTGCAAAAAGTGATGATTGGGCTGAAGATTTAGCTCAGTGGTTCCGGCGCCTGGCTAGTAAGCGCAAGGTCCCTGGTTCGATCCCCAGAAACCACATACAACAATACCACACCAGCAATCAGTGTCACATACCACAAATGCTGGGCCTGGTGGCTCAAGCCTGTCAACCCAGCACTTGGGAGACAGAGGCAGGAGGATTGCTGTCTCAAAAAAAAGTGATAAATAATAATTGACAGTTACCATTAATGGTAATCAGTACATCAGCCTCATAAAGGCTTTTGAGAGTCAAATGACATCATGTGTAGAAAGTATATAGCAAAGTGCTTGGGTTACAGTAAACACTCATGTGGCCTAACTCGATCATTATTGCTATTCTTGTCATTACATTAATTAGCAGAAGAAATGATGGAGTTTACATACATGTGAGGGAAAAAGAGACAATTTTATAAGTAATGAAATGAGATGATTTCATAACAGCACTGTGATAAAGACAACATGCGTATGCATAATTCCTTTTTTTTTTTTTTTGAGACAGGGTTTCGCTTTGTAGTTCAGGCTGGCCCTGAGCTCACTATGGAGCCCAGGCAAGCCACGAACTCAGCAATCCTCCTGCCTCTGCCTCCCGAGTGCTGGGATTACAGACGTGAGCCACCATGCCCAGCATTTGCGTACATAATTCTTAAACATCTCTGACCATTTTCTAAGGATAGATTGTAAGAAATGTCATTTCAGGTACCATGAATAGTCACAGAACTACAGGAAATAGTGTTGTAACCCCAAGGTTGCAGACCTGTTGGTGAACATGTTTAGCTAATGAGGTCAGGTGGCCTCCACCCAAGAGTTTTGAAATAACTCAGAGGTAAAAATGTTAAAAGAATCATAAAACATGATGATTTATGATTACAAAGAGATATACTGCTTAAATCCTGGCAAGTTGTCCTGAACAAATTCAAGTTTGGAAAGGCATCTGACTAACTGTGAGCTCCCAGTTTGCATTTCATTTTGCAAAAGCTGGTGGAGGACCCAGATATAGTGATGCAAGACTGTAATCCTGCTACTCTGGAAGGCTGAGGCAGGAGGATTGCAAATGTGAGCCTAGCCCAGGCAATTGTGGGATATGTTTCCTCATGTATCAAATGACTTTTCTCTCATGAGTTCCTGTGGTTCTTTCTGTGGGGGTCCCACACAGAGTCTGTTTGATTCTCTGGAACATCCATGTCATGGGTCGCCATGAAATAAATTTATCCAGACATCATTTGGGCTGTGCAGATCATGTGATTTTGGGCCTCACACCTTTGTAGGGGTGGTATTGTGGCTTGGGAAGGTCCAGACAGGCAAACATGCCCATCATCTTCTTCCACTTTAGGATGAGTTTTAAGTCACCTAAAGAATATAGCCCTTTAAGATTTCTGGGTTTAGGAGGAAGGCTCAATTCAGGTTCGTGTCTTTGTCTTGTGTACCACTCATGCATAGCCTGGTGAAATCCATACTCAAGGTATTCAGAGGTGGGGGCTGGGTAGAAACCCCAGGGCTTAGTGTTCTCTGGCATGCTTATCCTTCGGATTGATGCTTTCTTGTCCTTCATGGCCTGTGAGGAATTCCCTTACTCTCCCGTCAGCCCATTCATGCAACACAAAGAGACACCATTTGCACCAATCCCATTGTTTTTCACTGTTTTGGACCCGGAAGTTTTCTCTCATCTCCCATTGACCTTGTGGCCAAAAACAGAAGCCCCTTAGAGACTGTGTTTGAGACTTACAAGTCTGACAAATTACAAATGACGTGACCTGGGTAAAGCAGGCTCAATCATTCCATTTTAAACATTACAATGAAGAAGTCCAACCGTAGCACGAAGGACAAATATCTGGAGATACTGCTTTGTATAGAAAATGGTAAGTTTGGTAGCTATGTGGAACACTGTCTACCGTTATGATGCAGCACAAGGCCCTCACCAGATGCCGAACAGCTGCTGCACCTCCAGACCTGAAAGACAAACTCCTATTCTTCATAAATTAACTTGGGCTCATGTATAATTTGATAGCAAAACACCCACAATCTAAAGGAGGAGAGGTGTATGTATGCATGTATTTTCTGGTACCAAGGATTGAACTTGAGCCCTTATGCCTCCAACGTAGGCATGATACTGCTTGAGCTAAATCCCAGCCCCCAGAGGATAGGTTTATTTTGACTCTTGTTTTTAGCACATGAGTGCCTTGAAGTGGTGGAAGGGCCTGGGTGGAGGGAAGCTCCTTCTGTCATAGGGGCCTAGAAGTGGAGAGAGGAGAAGCCTGAGAGGGAGACAGAGTCTTCCAGGTCATGCCCCCAGGGACCTGCATTTCCAACTAGACCCTATCTCCTAATAGCAAATCAGCTATAGTGCCCTTAGCATCCAGTCATTTTCTAAACACAAGAGGCTTTTGGAGCCATTTTAGATTTAGACCATAACGTTGCCAACACAGGGATGGGTAAAGTAATCTCTGGGGCTCAGCAAGAAGAGCAGGATGTATTTAGGCTGAGGGGATTGGGAAGGTGCCTGGATTGTTTCCTGCCGTGACCATAACAAAGTGCCCTAGACTGTGCAGTTTAAACAACAAATTTACTTTCCATGATACCCATGGATAAGGTCCAGGATGAAAGCACTGGTGGTTGCATCCTGTCCCAGATTTTTTACCTTAACTTCACGGTCTTTCCACTGTGTCTTCACCAGGTCTTTCCTCTGTAGGCCTGTGTCCTAATCTCTTCTTGTTAGGGCACCAGACATATCAGGCTAGGGTTCACCCTAATGATCTGTTTTTAACTTAATGATCTCTTTAAAAGCCTTACCATTAAGTATGGTACTTGAAGTACCAGGGTTAGGACTTCAACATATGAAATTTTTTTTTTTTTTTGAGACAGGGTCTTGCTTTGTAGTTCAGGCTGGCTCTGAGCTCACTGTGTAGTCCAGGCAAGCCTGGAACTCAGCAATCCTCCTGCCTCTGCATCCCGAGTGCTGAGATGACAGGCGTGAGCCACCCCGCCTGGCACTGTGGTATGTGGTATTGATTGCTGGTGGGCGTGAGTCTCCACGCCCAGCATTGTATGTGGTTAACGAGGATTGAACTCAGGACCTTGCGCTTGCCAGGCAGGCGCCAGAACCATTGGCCCAACATATGAATTTTAAGTGGATGAACAATTCCGTTCCTAAGAGTGCATGAGTCTTGCCTCTATGTGTGGAAAAAGAAATAGACTTCTCCTTTGTGATTACATTAGACAAACTAAAAAGGCACCATGTGGAAATTATTAGGGATACCAATTCTTGGCTCATTGTAAGAAAATCTTTGTAAGAAAAATGTAGGAAAAAGCTTTGTCTCAGGGATGGATGGCCTCACAAATGGTTAAAGAGAGGGCCTGCCCACCATGTGCAAGGCCCTGGGTTCAATCTCCAGTAGCAAAAAAGAAAGAAAAAAGTATCTGTCTGAAGTTCTTTTGAAGCTGAATGGCACTAGACTTGATGAGTGTAGCTCATAGATTTCTGTTTCTATGATTTTTTTTTTTTTGGTGGTACCAGGGATTGAACTCGGGTCCTTGTGCTTCCAGGGTAGGCATGGAACCTTGAACTAAATCCCCAGCAAACTCATGGATTTCTAACAGACTGTATAATAAGTCTAGTTGTGGGCCGGAGATTTAGCTCAGTGGTTCTGGTGCCTGTCTCACAAACACCAGGTCCTGAGTTCGATCCTGGAAACCACATACAGTGCTGGGCTTGGTGACTCACGCCCACCAGCAATCAATACCACATACCACAGTGCCGGAGGTGGATCACACCTGTAATCCCAGCACTCGGGAGGCAGGGGCAGGAGGATTGCTGAGTTCGAAGCTTGCCTGGGCTACATAGTGAGCTCAGGGCCAGCCTGAACTATAAAGCGAGACCCTGTCTCAAAAAAAAGACCCAATTTTAAAAAAATTGCAGCATGCTATTTTCCTTGCTATAGGAAAGATCAAATTCAGGCCTTTGTGCTTGTGGCACCCCTTGAGCTAATCTCCACCCCAGGTGCTGGCCTTTAATGACAGAATATCAGACTTAGAGAATCATGATTTTTCCCTAAGCAGTGTTGTTACAGCCAATTATTCCGGCTCCCACCATGTCCCTGAGATGTGAGGCTCTCTCCTGGAGCCATCTGCAAGGTGGCTCCACATTGGGCAGGCTCTTGGCTGCCCTCACTGCATCGACAAATGGAGACGGAGTGCGGCACAGTGGAAAGTGCACACAGTCTGGAGGCATCTTGGGCCTTCGCCTCTTGTGGAGTGCGTGGTTTAATGTGAGCAACTGGACCTTTCAACATACCAACTGCTCATCTGTAAAACAGAGATGATTTCAGTGATAACTTTCCCCCCGCCTATTGTGGGGAGCATGCGATATTACGAATTATGTGATATTACAATATGCTTTGCAGACTGCCAAATATTTCAGAGCTGCCAACCATCACCATCTCCTCTCCCTTTCCCTTCTCTCTCTTCCTCCCTTTCTCTCCCCTCCTCTTCTTTCTCTCCTTCCCTCCTTTATTCCTTCCTTCCTCTTTCTTCCTTTCGTCTTTCTCTTTGCTAGGCATATAACCTGGAGCTATATGTGTGTGTTAGGCAGGTGTTCAACCCCTCAGTACCACAATTCACAATGTCATTCTTTTTTTGCTTTTTAGTTCTTTGTGAGACAGGGTCTTGCTTTGTAGTTCAGGCTGCCATGAGCTCACTATGTAGCCCAGGCAAGCTTTGAACTCAGCAATCCTCCTGCCTCTGCCTCCCAAGTGCTGGCTGGGATTATGCGTGTGAAACACCAGTCCTGGTATTGTGGTATGTGGTTACTGGGGATGGAATTTGGGACCTTGTGCTTTCAGGCAGACGCCGGAACCACTGAGCTGAATCCCCGGCCCCACAGTGGCATTCTTTAAGTGCACAAAACTGCCTTTTCATCACCTATATAAATAAATATATAAATTTATTTAAAAATAAGTAAAACTGGGGAAACCATCCTACACATTTTTTTTGTGTAGGTATGGATTTAATAGGAAAAATATATATAAATAGGCGTCTTTTAGCAATTTCCTCAGAGTTGTCACCATTCATTCTCGAAAAAGAGATGCTCATCTCAGCAAGTGTTGAGGGTGGGGGGCTGCTGCGTGGGGACCCCAGGAGCACAAGTGGGTTCCTGACTTGCAAATGCTCCGTGCTCTGCTAGAGAACAGCCAGATGGCTGCTGCTAACTCCTGCCCTGTGCAAACATCTCCCAGCCAGCCGAGTCAACAGGCCACCCCGGGCCCAGGCCCAGGGGCTCCCTGTACTGCTCTGGCCTGGTGCAAACCAGAACCAAGACAGCCCTGGGGTTGGCGACGAGTTTTTCACGCTAGACCTCAAGCAACAAGGTCATCTTCCCCGGCTCTCTTTCCTTGTGTAAATAGGACCGGTGGCTCCCCGTGGCTAGAGTACAGCCAGGCCCCGGCTCTGACCCTTCCTCCCACAAACACATTACAAAGAATCTTTGTAACTGTCCTGGCGAGCAGCCTACTCCGGGAAGAAAGCGCATCAGGAGGCCGCGAGAGGGGGCGGTGCTGACGGAGGAGCCTTGGCGGGAGGGAAGGGGCGGAGCCCACCACTTCCTCCCCTACCTAAATCGCAGAGGTCAGCCTTGCCTGCTGTCTGCCCTGGAGAGAGGCAGGTCTACTGCTGGAGGTCGGGGGTCAGAAAAGGAAGGGCTTTTATCCCCTCGTGTCCCGCGGCCCGATACCTTCTTTCTTAGCCTGTCAAATGCAAGAGAAGGAACAAAGTCTCAGTACAGAGTAGAAATAGAATAAGAAAGCAAACGAATTGTAAAACAAAAACAAATTGGATTCTTGCTTTCATCTGAAATGAGCTGAGTGCCGTTGTATACTGGCTGAAACCGGGTTCCTTGTCTGGAGAAATTAGAAATTAGGAGAGTACTATCTGCCATTTGTTGAGCATCCTTGTAACAGAGATGTAAGACATTCTCGTTTATTTATCTATTTATTTTGTGGTGCCCGGGATCAAGTCCAGGGCTTTCCACATACTAAGCATGTGCTCTCCCCTGAGCCAAACTCCCAGGATCCTTTTTTACAGACAGGGTCTTGCTTTGTAGTTCAGGCTGGCCCTGAGCTCACTATGGGGCCCAGGTGAGCCTCGAACTCGGCAGTCCTCCAGCCTCTGCCTCCTGAGTGCTGGGATGACAGGCTCAAACCACCACGCCCAGTACTGTGGAATGCCATACTGATTGTTCACGGTATTGTTGTATGTGGTTCTCGGGGATTGAACCAGGGACCTTGAGCTTGCTAGACAGGTGCTGGAACCACTGAGCTAAATCTCTGACCCCAAGGATCTTTTTTATGTTATTTTACTAATCCACACAGATACCCAATTAATAGTTGGTGTCTGAGAGTATTATTTCTCTTTTAGAGATAAAGAAATTGATACTTGGTTAGGAGCACAGACTTTCTCCTAAATATACATTGCAGAGAGTTTTGCAAGTGACAGAAAACAACTTTTTTTTTTTTTTTTTTTTTGAGACAGGGTCTCACTTTGTAGTTCAGGCTGGCCCTGAGCTCACTATGGTGCCCAGGCAAGCAGCCGTGAACTCAGCAATCCTCCTGTCTCTGCCTCCCGAGTGCTGGGATGACAGGCGTGAGCCACCAGGTCCAGCATTGTGGTATGCGGTGTTGATTGTTGGTGGGCGTGTCTCCAAGCCCAGCATTATATGTGGTTACCGGGGATCGAACTCAGGACCTTGCGCTTGCGAGGCAGGCGCTGGAACCACTGAGCTAACCCTCTGGCCCAGAAAGCAACTTTTTATTCCAATCAGTATTCTGCCCTTCTGACCAGGAAGGTGGGATTTTTCTCTTCGAAAACTGTGACTACACAGAGACTGGTCTATTACAAGTTTTTTTTTTCTTTTGCTGGAGACAGAGGTCCTGACTTGGATAAGCTCAAGGTTAGGAATCAAAGCTCTATCTCAGAGCTCCCCTCTCCAGATGTCTCCTCCCCCTGGACTCATTTATCACCTTGGTTAAGATCCAGGGAAAATGAACAATCAACAGCTTGTTCGATCCAGTGTAGAACTTGGCAGGAACTCTTGGAATTGCCGTCTTCATCTTTTCCACTCTGAGGCAGTTCCTAAGTGTCTAAATTTCCATGGTATATGGAGGAGGCTTCTCAAGGGAGGAAGAACCAGTAGCCCTTCTACCTTCAGACAGTATAATGATAATAATAACAATAATAATAATAATAATAATAATAATGAAGTGCTAGTAAGCCTTGCTGAAAAGCTTCAGAACGGTTCCAAAGCCTTTGACAATAAACTCTTGGCAATAATGGCCTAGGATAAACACTGATAAACTACTGCCCCCGGGGCCATGTGCAGCTTGCCGCCTATTTTTGTACAGTGATCTAAGAATTTTACAACTTTAAATAGTTGAAAAGAGGGAAAGAAGTTAAAACAATAAAAAATTAAAAGAATCATCATTCATAATGTGAAAACGATATAACATTCAAATTTTAGTGCCTACAAATAAGCTCTGGGAACACAGCTCTCCTGAATTTGCATATTGTCAATGGTTGCTTTTGTGCTACCGTGGCAGAGTTGAGTAGGCAAAGCCTACCGATGGGTCTCTTTCTGGACCTTGATAGAAAAAGATTGCCATGTCCTGTTCTGTGGACAAATAGACAGCTAGGCAGGGCTAGGGTACATGTTTATTTGATCCTGTTGTTTTCTGAGTAGTACTCGTGGGCCTGGGGTCTCCCAGTCCAGCTGGGTCTAGGGACTGTCCTGAGGAGTGTGGGATGGGCCACCCTGCCGTAATCCTTTTTTGTTTTTGAGACAGGGTCTCGCTTTGTAGTTTAGGCTGGCCCTGAGCTCACTATGTAGCCCAGGCAAGCCTGGAACTCAGCAATCCTCCTGTCTCTGCCTCCCAAGTGCTGGGATGACAGGCGTGAACCACCACGCCTGGCTGCCGTAATCCTTTCAACTTCAAGGGTCAAGTCTTTCTTCCATTGACGTCCAGAGTGGCAACCAGTCTCAGGAAGGAGACTGGGGGATTTTCTGCAGGAGAAACTGACCCAGAATCAATATCTACAGATTCTGCCAGCTGGGAGCCTGATTCCCACCAGAGCATCTCAGGGAGTTCATAGTGGACACAAAGCCTTCCCACACTTAGAGCTTTCCGGTCAGTCTCAAATGAACGGACAGCCCAGCCGGTTGAGCAGAGCCAGTATCTTGTGCATAGGTGCGGTGAATTTAAGGATTTGGGGCTGTTCGAGAAAGATACAAGGCCACAACATGGCAGTATCATACAACAGGTTTTATTAAGCAGAGTTTGGGCAGGAGCCCACGAAAGGGAGTATAAATCTCAGCAGGAGACCTTGTAGGGACACCCATGGGGTAAGTCATCACTCTGGGGGGTTTGAGGGGTCAGGGAATTCCCAGGGCACTTGGGAATAGACAGTGGGTTTCCGGGTCCAGGTGACATCACTCAGCAGCAAGGTGGGAAGGCTGTGGGTCAGGGAGCTCTGCGGCACAGCAGTTTCAGAGCCTTTATAGCCCCAAGGTTGATCTTATCTATGACTGGCAGCTGTCAAATGCAAAGCTGGCATGGTCTAATGCCTAACATTAAACTTAATTTGGCTCTATTTAAAGCAGTTTGATAAGAAATTGAGTTCACCACTCTCAGGTGGGGTTTGAGCTGAAATTCCTAGCATGTGGTGAAAAGAAAGGAAGAAAGAAAAAGCAAAGAAAGCATGATGGGGCCACCTCTGGGTCGTTTTTATAATAGCAGGGAAACCATGGGCCAGAGGGTTAGCTCAGTGGTTCCGGCGCCTGCCTCGCAAGCGCAAGGTCCTGAGTTCGATCCCCAGTAACCACATATAATGCTGGGCGTGGAGACACGCCCACCAACAATCAACACCGCATACCACAATGCCGGACGTGGTGGCTCACGCCTGACATCCCAGCACTCGGGAGGCAGAGACAGGAGGATTGCTGAGTTCATGGCGGCTTGCCTGGGCACCATAGTGAGCTCAGGGCCAGCCTGAACTACAAAGGGAGACCCTGTCTCAAAAAGCAAAAAAAAAAAAAAAAAGCAGGGAAATCATGATGATGCCAGAACCAGAAGAAAAACATTTAGGAAACCCACAGCAGGATGCTGTATGTAAGCACCATTCAGAAAACAAAAGGAATATTTTGGAAAAGGATAATAGGAAAGCAAAGTAAAAAATCCTGGAAGAGGGGCCAGAGATTTAGCTTAAGTGGTACCGTTCCTACCTTGGAAGCACAGGGCCTGAGTTCAATCCCCAGTACCACCAAAAAAAAAAAAAAATCCTGGAAGAGAAGGGTAATATAATCCTATGGAAGAGAAGGAAGCATCCCAGCAAAGAAAATAAAAGTGAAGAGGACTAATAGTATGAGTGAAAAACATGCAAATCAGAGGTTGACGTCTAAATTTTAGGAGTGTCACAAAGAGTGACCAGAGAAAATGAAGTAGAAGGAGGGACTGACTTGTGGCAAGTGCTAAAGCGTTTGCCTAGCATGTGGGAAGGCCTGGTTTAATCTTTGGCATGCTCCCTAAAAGATTCAACCGGACCAAGAACCGTGGACTACAACCTCTGAAACTGTGAACTAAAATAAGTCTTAACTCCCTGTAAGTTGATATTCTCTGGTATCAAACCTTGGGATTTTTTGCAACGAAGGAAAACTGACTTGTGCAGTAAAGAAGATGGCACTTTCGGTAAAGGAGTATTTGTATATAACTTACAGGCCTCCTGCTGTACACTTTAAATAATTTCTAGCTTATGTATAATACTTAACAAAATGGGAAAACTATGTAAATCATTGTTACACTGGATTAATTAAGGAATAAGAAAAAAATTTGTGTTTTGAACAACCTTTTTATCCTGAATATTTTCAATCTATGGTTGGGTAAACTTGTAGATGCAGAAATACTGAAAGCCATCTATATTCATTTTTCTTAAAAACCTCAGTTTTTCTCTGTCACATGATATAGGAAAACTACTGAAAATATATGGAGCCTATAGATTTTCCAGGTTTCCCAGGGCCTGTTCTCAGGCAAATTTTCCAAGGATGGCATTTT
>PVIC010052685.1:0-12091 GCA_004025085.1 Thryonomys swinderianus | reverse complement strand
CAGTGTCAATACAGTTTGATACCTCTTCTGTAAAGGTGGGCTCCTGTCTTGAGCACTGACCAGACCCTCCAAGGCCCCTTGTCACTGAGCGCCTGTCCTGAACCTCACTCATCATGGCCAGGGCTTCCTCCTTGGTGCTCTAGGGTACAGTCTATCCTAAACTCTTGCCAGACTAGGGCATGGATGACCACTGGGCCAATGTAGTTAACTTTCATAGATATTCATTTCTATAGTAGAAAGGGTGAGAACAGTCATTAAAACCTGCTGTCTGCCCTCTTACTGATTGGGGACACTATTTGGTGCAAAGTTTTCTCAGCCTTTTTTTTTTTTTTTTTTTTTGAGACAGGGTCTCACTTTGTAGTTCAGGCTGGCCCTGAGCTCACTATGTAGTCCAGGCAAGCCTCGAACTCAGCAATCCTCCTGCCTCTGCCTCCCGAGTGCTGGGATGACAGGCGTGAGCCACCACAACCGGCACTGTGGTATGTGGTATTGATGGCTGGTGGGCGTGAGTCTCCACACCCAGCATTGTATGTGGTTACCAGGAATTGAACTCAGGACCTTGCACTTGTGAGGCAGGCGCCGGAACCACTGAGCTAACCCTCCGGCCCATCTCAGCCTTTTTATATTGGGTGAATGTGGAAAGTTTTACTACAGTATTCCCCTTTCAGATTAAGGGATATATTCCAAGATCCCAAGTGCTGCTAGAAGTCACAGACAGTACTGAACACTAGGTATTTTCTATGCTTTTTTCTTATATATTCACAAATTGTGTGTTTGTGTGTGTGTGTTATTGGAGATTGAACCCAGGGCTTTTAAACTGAGCTATGTACCAGCTCCCACCTCTTTGCCTCTGGGCCTTGCTAAATTGTCTGGGCTGGTCGGAACTTGTGATCCTCTTGCTTCAGCCTCCTGAGGAGGTGCTATTATAGGTTATGCCCATCATGCCTAGCCCATTTTTTATTTTAATGGAACATGTCACAATCTGTGGTTATAACTTTTCAGAAAAAAGTACAACAGCAAGACTAACACAAACTTTTTTTTTTTTTTTTTTGAGACAGGGTCTCACTTTGTAGTTCAGACTAGCCCTGAGCTCACTATGTAGCCCAGGCTAGCCTAGAACTCACAGCAATCCTCCTGCCTCTGCCTCCTAAATGCTGGGATTACAGGCGTGAGTCACCACATCCAGCATTGTGGTATTTGGTTACTGGGGATTGAACTCGGGACTGTGCTCTTAGGGGCAGGCACTGGAACCACTGAGCTAAATCCCTGGCCCCAAACTTCTGTTTTCTTCTTTGGCGTTTCATGGATAGAAGATTGGTTCTTACTATCGATCTTAACAACCTCAGCACATAAATTTTCTTTATGTCCTTATGAAGTTGGGACTTTTTACCTTTTTACTTTAAAGGAAGCACTTTATGGCTTCTGTCTGACATACTTGAGTAGCCAATATTACTAATCTCCCTCTCTGAGGTCATTATTAGGTAAAATAAGAGTTAATTGGTTACTTGAATACAAGTACTGCAGTAAATTGTAACTACATTATAGTCAACCTAAAGACTGAAATAGCTGCTCAGTGACTAAGGGGTAGGTGCCATACACAAGTGGATGCACTGGACATGGGGCTGATTCACATCCCAGTCAGGACAAGTGCGATGGTACAATGCTGCATCATGCTATTCAAATTGAACAGTTAAAACTGATGAAATGTTTAGTTCTAGAATTTTCCATTTAATATTTTTAGAGACTGTTGCCCACAGATGACTGAAACAACAAAAAATGAAACCATAGATAAACCATTTGTATTTCACCTCTTCTTACATGGCTACATTTCTGGGGTCTCCACTGCCCCGTTGGCTTGATACTCACAGCTTCACACAAGGCCCCTTCATGGGCACACTTCCTAGACTCCCAGATCTTCTGAAGTCTGGGCCGCAGTCTCCCTGATCCCACAACTCTTGCATTTTGCATGTACCTAAAGCCAGCACCCTGTGGATCACACTAAGGTCTCCAGCCAGCTGGAGCAGAAGCCAGGCTTCCTTCTCTCTTGCTTATGAAATAAATCCTGAGGAACAACATCCCTAGGCCACGTTCCCTGGAAACTTCGCACTCTGGGGCTCTCTTCTCAAAGGCAAATCTTCCACTTTTGCCATTTTGAGGCTACAAAGGGTGGAGTCCTGATGCTGCTTCTTGTAATGCCCTCAGGCCATCTTTTCTAGTGTCCTGTTCCTTCTCAACAATCAAGATCTCTGCTCTATGGGCCGGAGGGTTAGCTCAGTGGTTCCGGCACCTGCCTCGCAAGCGCAAGGACCTGAGTTTGATCCCCGGGTAACCACATATAATGCTGGGTGTGGAGACTCATGCCCACCAACAATCAACACTGTCTACCACAATGCTGGGTATGGTGGCTCACGCCTATAATCCCAGCACTCGGGAGGCAGAGACAGGAGGATTACTGAGTTCGCAGAAGCTTGCCTGGGCTCCATAGTGAGCTCAGGGCCAGCCTGAACTACAAAGCGAGACCCTGTCTCAGAAAAAAAAAAAAAAAAAAATTTCAAGGTCAGCCTGAGCTATGCAACAAAAACTTGTCTTGGAAAAAATTAATGCAACAAAATTAAAAATAAATACATTTATTAAAAAAAAAGATCTCTGCTCTATCTTTGGGCAATTTTACTGGAACTTCCTTTCTAGCCAAACTTAAACCCTTTTAAATCATTCTTCTGGGTCCTTTGCTCTTGATTCTCACCATACATCTGGCTAAAAGCATCCAACAGTAGCCATGCTACTCCTTCAACATGAGACTACCTTGAAATTTCTTCTGTCAGATAAATTAGTCTGCTGCCTCCAACCTCAGCCTCAGGCAAAGTCTCTGGACACAAGCAAAATGTAGACAAACTTTCTGCTAAGGTATAACACATTATCTGGAGTCCAATAGCCAGTGTAGTTTTTCCCAGCAGAAACGTCTTCACTGGCTTTCTGGTCATCTGAGCTTTGACCAGAATCTCTGAGACAAGACAGCCTAAGGTGTTTCAATTCTACTTCTTCAACCAGCATCTGTGAATCTTTCCTAATTCTTCCCCTTCCCACAATCCAGTTCCAAAGGCTCTTAAGCCATGTGGCCAGCTAATGTCACAGCAACAATTCCACTTCTCTGCTACCAAATTCTGTGTTAGCTACTTTTCTCTCAATGCTGAGACAAAATTGCTGACAACCAAAGTTAAAGGGAAAAGGTTTTCTTAGCCCACTATTTGTAGAGGTTTCATAGTCAGCTGGCTCCAAGGCAGAGTGGCACATGGCAGAGGGGGATCACAAAGGAGAAATAGCTGATGGTGTTTACTCCATAGCAAAAGCAACGAGGCGCCTTAATGGCATCTTTCTGCCCCTTTTATCTTATCTAGACTATGGGGATTGGGAGGTGCCAAACCAATCAATGGATTGTTTTAGTTAATTGCAACATCACACTCTAGATCTAGCCACCTCTCAAAAAGCCTTGTATGGGAGCCAGGGATTTAGCTCAGTGGTTCCAGTGGCTGCCCTGCAAGCACAAGGTCCCAAGTTCGATCTCCCAGTAACTACATACCACAATCCCAGGCATAGTGACTCACACCCACCAGCAATCTGTACCACACACCACAATGCTGGGCATGGTGGTTCACTCCTATAATCCCAGCACTCAGGAGGCAGAAGCAGGAGGATTGCTGTGAGTTCAAGGCTTGCCTAGGCTACCAAGTGAGCTCAGGGGCAGCCTAAACTACAAAGCAAGATCCTGTCTCAAAAAAAAAAAAAGGCCATGTATGATAGCATGAGGCTTTGAGGGGACATCTAGACCCAAACCATAACAAAAAACAATGACAAAACCAAGTAAAAGGTGATCTTTTAACTTTCACTATGAATGGTCAACTACACACAGTGGCAGAAGTGATGAAGTATCTGTCCTTCACAAAACAGTTTCAGGATATGCATTCCCAACAGTTTCTGCGGTTATTTATTTATTTATTTATTTTTGCTTTTGAGACAGGTTCTCGCTTTGTAGTTCAGGCTGGCCCTGAGCTCACTATGGTGCCCAGGCAAGCCACCGCTAACTCAGCAATCCTCCTGTCCCTGCCTCCCGAGCGCTGGGATGACAGGCGTGAGCCACCACGTTCAGCACTGTGGTATGCGGTGTTGATGGCTGGTGGGCGTGTCCCCACGCCCAGCATTATATGTGGTTACCGGGGATCAAACTCAGGACCTTGCGCTTGCGAGGCAGGCGCCAGAACCACTGAGCTAACCCTCCGGCCCCTCTGTGATTATTTTTCAGCTAATTATATGCATATAAGCTTTAAAGCAGCAAATTGTTTCTCCATTGACAAGCTTCGCTCTCTATTTAGAGGTTAACTTTGGAGAATTCCAAACTGTCCTGCCCCCGACACATAGAGACTCACCTGCCCTATCCTGCTACGCCAGGACAGATCCAGAGAGGTCAGAACTATTCTGGGTTTCCACCAAGGCAATTGTGTGCTCAAGCCTGGGTGCCACAAACACCCGCATTTAAATGACAATGCTGAAGTAAACAACAAGAATACTATGAGTATGAAGATTAACAGAGCTTGAGTTACTTTAAGCATTTTAATTCTAGATAACTACATATAATTTCCATTTGAACTCAGAAATTTAGCAGTGAAACAGCATGACCTGTTTTTGTTTTTACCCTTTTAAAAATTGAAGTGAAATTCACATAACATTAAATTATCATTTTAAAGTAGACACAGAGAGGCATTTAATACATTTGCAGTGTCGCACAACCATCATCTATATCTAGCTCCAACACACTCCCACAATCATTCCCAAAGGAGAATCCATACATATTAAATCACTCCCATTTCCCCTCTATTTTGATTGGGAAGCACAAATTTTAGCTCATACATGAATTATTTACCACTTTTTAAGCAACTTTAAATAGACATTTAGTCTTTTTAATTATTATTTTTAATTGCTATAAACTGTTGTCATCCTATACTGAAACAAATATATGTATGTTTTTCTTTTATTTAAAAACCACATTAATGTTCTAAAAAAAGAAACACTTTCTTTCTTTTTTTTTTTTTTTTGTGGTACCAGGGATTGAACTCATGACCTTATAATTGCCAGGCAGATAGCACACCAACTAAGCTAAATCCCCATCCTAGAAGCTATTTCCTTTTATTGTATTGTAATATTTATTTTTTACTTTTTGCTGGTATGATTATATATGAGGTATACTCACAAAATAGGGTTAAAGTTAAATTATTTAAAAAGTTACCACGGACTGGGGATTTAGCTCAAATGGTACTGTGCCTACCTTGGAAGCACAAGGACCTCAGTTCGTTCCCCAGTACTGCACCCCCAAAAGTTACCATGAAAGTCATATTGCCATTGATTCTCTTCAACACGGTCCCCTTCATTCTGAACACATCCCATTCTTGTGGGCACTTTCTGAAGCAGTTCTGGAAGTTGTTTTTCATGAGCATCTTTTTAGTTGCTCTGTTGTGACTTCATCAGTGTCATGAATTGATTCAAAATGATCACCTCTGGACTTTGGGAAGAGCCAGAACTGATACAGCGCTGGATCTGGTGAGTAAGTTGGTTGCGGACACCCTGTAATGTTCTTACAAAACAGCCTCCCCACCGGCCACCGTTCAGCTGCGGGATTCACTGTATTTTTTTTTTTTAACCACACCTCATAAATGACACAAAAGAGAACTTTCAGGATTGCTGCTGCAAGTGGCAACAGGGAAGGTGGATCATGTGCGTCTAAAGGGAGGGGAAGGATTTTGTGGAACATGAATAACAATATGCCTTTTATTATAATCATTTGTTTTTTAACTTAGACATTCACTACATGCTGATTACCCTTAGGGTGTAAACTGTTTCTTTTCTAGATTTCCTTATCCATTCCATCAATATTATTCCTGAAGAGAATTTTGCATTATAGGTGAAGATTAGTAAGATGGATCCATTTTGGACATCAAACAAGCCAGGTATACACTGACCACAGCCACAGAAACATGCGTGGCCTGGGCCAGGTCCGCTGTCTTGGCTGTTGCTACCTGTAGCTGGGATTTCTCACCTGTCTGCACAGCCAGCTCCTTGCTCTTTGTGGTATACGGATTGTGTGGAGCAGGAAGACACCTTTTTTCTCTGCCTGCGAGATTCTTCAGCCAGCATCTCAAGTCAGACTGGCAAATATACACTAAAGAACAAATGAAACAAAAGAAAAAGTTTATTAACATGTGCTGTGTACATACATACAAGAGAAACTCAGCCATGAGTAATTGCAAGGGGTGACTAGAACTCAGGGTTTATATAGCAACTTAACAAAGAACAATAGATGTGTAGGGAAATAAGGCAAAGAACTCAAGGATCTTAGGCTCCCAAAAGCAGCCTCATGTGCCCTTGGAAGTACAGAAATGGGGAAAATTAATGGAAGAGAAGAGTTGTTTCAATTACTCCTTGCCACGGTACCAGTGACCGAACACAAGGCTTTAGCACCGTACAACATCCACGGACCCTTTAAATTTTCTTTTTTAAAATTTTGAAACAGGGGGCCGGAGGGTTAGCTCAGTGGTTCCGGCGCCTGCCTTGCAAGCGCGGGGACCTGGGTTCGATCCCCGGTAACCACATATAATGCTGGGCGTGGTGGCTCACGCCTGTGGTCCCAGCTCTCAGGAGGCAGAGACAGGAGGATTGCTGAGTTCGCGGCGGCTTGCCTGGGCACCATAGTGAGCTCAGGGCCAGCCTGAACTACAAAGCGATACCCTGTCTCCAAAAAAAAAAAAATTTTTTTGAAACAGGGTCTCACTAAATTGCTAAGTTGCCCAAGCTGGGCTTGAATTTGAGAACCTCCTGCCTCAGCCTCTCAGAGTGCTGAGTCTACAGGTATACATCACTATATCCAGCTGTTCTAGTAAGTTTGATGGTGTAGATTTCTCTCACTCTTGTTTCTGGACTTAACAATGAGCCTATGATTAAGACTCTAAGCCTGATTTAAACAGTGGGGAAGGAGAGCAGAGAGCTTTTTTCCTCTGTGTGTGTGTGTGTGTGTGTGTGTGTGTGTGTGTGTTATTCTTTACTGCCCAGCACACAATACTCTTCATGATAAAGTGGCACATTCAAATGGTGTTCTGACCCCCTGCAGGAGCCATTGCTGATATTCCTGTAGCTACTTTCTTTCCTACTTTTTTTCTAAGGCCCTGGGGCCTTACTTCTTAGGCAACCCAGTGTTTTCAGTTTCCACTGAGAAAGTTGGGAGGTTCCCTCCCAGGAAAGGGGCTGGAGCAGATGAACTCAGTGCTGAGCCCAAGGGCACCTCCTGGCCTTCAGCCTAGAGGGCGAGGCCCAGCACACCCCGCAAATCTAGGTTCCTCCTTAGCTCGAGTACTCTCCATAGCAGACAGCATGTCTGAGAGCAAACGAACTGGGAACTAGTGCAAAATGTTCTCTCTTAACAAGTTCTGCCGTGCAGGTATCTGCTGGAGGATTGATTGGTGCCTGGGGAAATAACCTCCACATATCTGGCCAAAGAAGCATTTTGTGTTTTGAGAGCATAGCAGGGGATTTCCCAACCACCTCTCCGTGGATCTGTTTGCATGTTGGCACCAGCAGCCTTTAGTCTTACTGATACGGGATTTTTTCAGCCAACTTATTCCCATTCATGGAAGATTATCTCTTTTTTTCTTAGCATGGAGACCTCACACAAGCCATGTATGTACGTATGTACTCTACCTCTGAGCTGTATCTCCAGCCCACATTTTTTTTTTTAAGGTTTAGGAGAATGTTTTACTCTTAAAGAGATCCTGAGATAATATGTTCTGTTATCTACCCTGAAGAGTCCAAGATATTGACAAACAAATTGGCTTGGAAATTTTCAGCTCTCTACTTTGCATACAACATTGCACTGACCTCCCCACAGGCAGGGCAAATTCATCAAGAGACTGATAAAGCTGAAGCTTTTGAGGTCCTTGTATAAGCTCCTCCCAAAGCTCCATATCGTATTTTGTGTTCATAATTTTTCTTGTCTTAAATAGGTCCAAGGACAACAACTCCTTCTCTCCTACTATGCTCTCAAAACACAAAATGCTTCTTTGGCCAGATATGTGGAGGTTATTTCCCTAGGCAACAATCAATCCTCCAGCAGATACCTGTACTGTGTCCTCTCATTCCATTCCGTTCTAACATTGTCTGGCGACAGCATCAGATTCCACAGGCTGAGGGCTCAGCCCCACAAGACTAGTTCCTTCAGTTGCCAGTCACATCCCTTGACCAGCTGGCTCTAAATTGGGGTTCCCGTGATTCTCTCCTCAGTTTGATTACTTTGCTAGCAGGGCTCACAGAACTCAGTAACAACATTTGACTGTGATCGTCCATTTATTACGAAGGAAAATCCAAAGGACACAGATGAACGCCGGGTGGAAGAGATGTATCTGAGAAGGTATGTGAGACAGGGCAGGAGCTCCCTTGTCTCCCTCCAGGCTCCAGATGCTCATCCTTTTGGGTTTTATGGAAGATTATCCTGCAGTCAGAAGTAACCACTGATTGGTCACTGGTGATCAGTTCATAGCCTGCCCCTTTCGCCTCCCTGAGGTTGGGTGGGAACGCCCTTGTAATCATGCCTGGGTCTTTGTTGTGACCAGCTTCCTTCCTGGGTGTACTTAAGGCACCCAGATTCCACTTATCTCATTTACTTAAAAAAAAAAAAAGACATGATTGTTTTGGAGATTCTAAGGGTTATAGGAGCTTTTTATATCACGGTATCACAATAGGGTTCCCCAGATAATATTAACATCAAGCCTTGGTGTGTCTGGCTTGATCAACTCCTTCAATCCCTTTAACGAACCTGGTTGAGAACTTCTCAGGGACCTGTATCTCCACTTGGAGCTACTAGGTCATAAGGTACCCGTTTACAGGGTTTAGTTTGACAAGCTAGTCCAAGATTATTTTCTGACCTGCGTTCCCATCACAGGAGGAATCTCTCATCCCTACACTTTGGCCAGCACTTGGTATTTCTCAGCTTTCTTGTCTTTCCCCGGCTATCACTGTATTACAGCTTCACACTGCTTTGTTGGGGAAGGTAATCTCTCATCATTGCTTTAATTTTTTTTTAATCTGCTTTAATTTCCATTTCTTTGGTTACAAATTTATAGTATCTTTTATATTCTTTCAGGGTTTTCAGGCTTCCCTTTTGATAAACTGTCTGTTATATATTTTGCCCATTTTTATGTTGTACTAACTTTTCTGTGAAGTATCAAAAGTTCACTGTGCATTCTAGTTATTAATCCTGTCCCTTTTGGATATCCCAATCTGCCACCTATCAAATTCTACTCAACAATGGCATCATTTATTAACAGAAACCCTTCATTTTAGTGCAATCAGATATAGCAGTTTGCCCTATGGTTTTTAAGTTTTAGACTTAAGAATTTTTTTACCCATCCTATTAATTTTAATGTTTTATCTTTGTAGAAATTTCCTTTGCATGTAGGGTTAGGTAAGATCCAATTATATTTTTCTTCTTTTTTTTCTCTATTTTTCTACCATCAATGCACTAAATAAACTCCTATCATTAACCTGAGTACCAAGTCTACATGGTATAAAGTTTATAGATATATTTGCTTTCTGTTACTTTAATAAAACATGAAATAATCAACTTATGAGGGGGAGAAGTTTATTTTAGTTCAGTTTCATAGGTATCTGAGGTCACTAGGCTCTGCTGCTTCAAGCCTGTGGGAACATAGTACATCATGGCACAAATGTATAGCAGAGAAGGTCTTTACCTCATGGTGGCAAGAAACAGAGGAAAGAGCTGGGGTCCCAATAGCCCTTTCAAGGCCACACCCCCACAGACCTGACTTCCTCTCACAAGGCTCCACCTTTTAAAGGTTCTACTTTTTCCCAGTAACATCATATGCTGGTCTTTAACATATGGATGTCTGGGATTCAAGATGCAAACTATAGCAACAGAGTACCTGTAAATTCTTTTTTTTTTTTTTTAAGACAGGGTCTCGCTTTGTAGTTCAGGCTGGCCCTGAGCTCACTACGTAGCCCAGGCAAGCCTGGAACTCAGCAATCCTTCTGTCTCTGCCTCCCGAGTGCTGGGATGACAGGCGTGAGCCACCACGCCTGGTACTGTGGTATGTGGTATTGATTGCTGGTGGGCATGAGTCTCCATGCCCAGCATTGTATGTGGTTACTGGGATCGAACTCAGGACCTTGCGCTTGCAAGGCAGGTGCCAGAACCACTGAGCTAACCCTCCAGCCCCTGTAAATTCTATATTCTGCTCCATTGCCGCATTGCAAACAACTTTATAGACTACTTGTCCATGTTTCCCCTTTAAAAATGGCACTGGCCTTGCACCATGTGCAGAGTACTAATTTTTTTTTTTTTTTTTTGCGGGACCAGGGATTGAACTTAGGCCCTTGTGCGTCCAAGGTTGGCACAGTACCACCTGAGCATACTCCCCAGCCCTGAAATTTTTTATTTTTCTTCTTTTTTCTGGTACTAGAGATTGAACCTGGTGCAACTGCATTGAGTTATATCCCACTCCTTTTTAAATTTGGAGATAGGTTCACACTAAAGTCATTAAATTGTCAGACTGGGCTTGAACTTGTGATCCTCCTACTTGGACCTCTTAGAGTTCTGGGATTTACAGGGGTTGTGCCTGGCTTAAACTTTCTTTTCTATATTTTATTTCTATCTCGGTAGATCCTTTCAGGACCCACCTTACTGGCCTATGCAAGACTCTCCCACAGCATTTGATGGGGCTAAAACCTTGTCTTCACAATTGTCTTTCCTTGAGCCTAAAGAGGTAGAGCAAAAACCTGTATTAGTCAAGCAGGCACTCGGCACTGAGGAAACCACACTTCCTCACCCTGGAACCAGGCCACGGCTCTGCAAGGCTGCAGCCAAGGTACATGGCGTGCCAAGGACCTCAGTGCCTCTGAGACTGAGGGCGAGAGAAAGCAGCCAAGCATGCCCAGGTGCCAGGGCTGCAGGGGTGCAAGGCCAAGGGCTGAGGCTGGGATCTGAGCATGAGAATGTGTGGGCCTGGTGACTGGAGGCCCTGGTGGGATTTGGGCCGCAAAGTGTGGATGCCAGCACCTGATGACAGGGACCGAGCGTGCCAAGTTTCAGTTGAGTCAATGCCAGCTGAAGGCAGAGAACAGTGGCAAACCAAAACAGTGGTAACAGTGGTACTGGGCCTTCTCTGATCAGGGACTGTGATGGCCTCTAGAGAGGAGAGGACCCAGGAAAGGGGAAAAATCTGGACACTGACTGTCTTCAATTGATAAGTTCACTTTTAAAAATGTTTATTCTGGGGCTGGAGATTTAGCTCAGTGGTTCCAGCGCCTGCCTCGCAAGCACAAGGTCCTGAGTTTGATCCCTGGTAACCACATACAATGCTGGGCGTGGTAACTCACGCCCACTAGCCATCAATACCACATAGCACAGTGCCGGGCGTGGTGGCTCATGCCTGTAATCCCAGCACTCAGGAGGCAGAGACAGGAGGATTGCTGAGTTCAAGGCTTGCCTGGGCTACGTAGTGAGCTCAGGGCCAGCCTGAACTACAAAGCAAGACCCTGTCTCAAAAAAAAAAAAAAGTTTATTCTGTTCTTTTGAAGCAGGGTCTTGCTGTATAGTTCAAGCTGGCTCTGAGCTCACTACGTACCCCAGGCAAGCCTCAAACTAACAGCAATTCTCCTGCTTCTTCCTCCTAAGAGCTGGGATTATAGCATGGGATAACGACACCTGGGATGTGGTATGTGGTACTGATTGCTGGTTGGCATGAGTCACCATGCCCGGTATTGTTGTATGTGATTACTGGGGATTGAACTCAGGACCTTGCACTTGCAAGACAGATGTCAGGACCACTGAGTTAAATCACTGACCCTGTTCTGTTCATTTTTTGAGAGGTCCAGGCCAACCTCAAACTTACTATGTGGCCCAAACTGACCTCAAACTTGAAATAACCTTGCCTTGGGCATCTGAGTAAAGATGATGACAGGCATGTGTCACCATATCTAGCTGATCAATTTGGTTTTATCTTTTCAGATTTCTTTTAATTTTAAATTTAAAAAAAAT
>PVIC010052684.1:0-12091 GCA_004025085.1 Thryonomys swinderianus | reverse complement strand
AAAAAAAAAAAAAAGATTACGAAGAAAAGCTTCTGTAAGTGTTAAAGACACCTGATAAGGTCCTGTTGTTTTGCAGCATCTATAGTGTCCTCCTATTTGGAGATACCACACATTGCCATCAGCCACTGGTTCCCAAGGCTGAGCCACAGAACCTGCAAGACCCTCCAGTTACTGATCGCAGGCACCCTGGCAAGGCGGGCGACATCTCTGCTTCTTCCCTTATGTGAAACCTCCAGTCACCCTCCCTTTTTTTTTGTCTCAGCATTTTAGCCTGGAATTTTTCAAATGGTACATTGTAAAAATCATGCTCCTGGCAATTGTCTTTGCCACTGTTTTCCAGAATTAGAACTATAAATAATGGGAAAACTTAATTACAAATCTTAAGTATTTAGAGATGTGGTGTTTAAAATTCTCTGTAAAATTACACCTTGGGAATTGCTTAATTGTGTTTGTGCTGCCAATTTAAATTGCTCACAAAAGGCAAATTTTTAAAAGATACTGTTTCTAACTGATTCCCTGAGTCCTCAGAGTGGTGTGGCTTTTGCACTGGAAGACAGCAGTGCTTCTGCACGTTCAGCAGACGGTGACAGTCAGATCAGGCCACAGCAGCATGGGAGGGAGAGGGAGGAGACACTTCAGTCTACCGGTTTGCTTTAGTTTATAGGTAATGCTTTAAACATCGCCCACTCAAAAGCTTCATTCTTACACAAAAACCTTGCATTCAAAGCATGTAATAATAGTTATGGGGGGCTTTATTAGATTTCTTCATAAAGGTGTTGCTCTCGAGGGCACAGGAATCTGAATTTCTTTTGAACTGCAATTATTAGTGGATTAAGCCCACTATTTGCATAAAAATCATTTGTATTTATACAATCCATTTCTTCCTAGGAGCATGTTGTCTGAACAAAATATATTTTATGTTGCTCACCTACAAAAATCCCATCACCTTCACAGATTTGAGGACCAGCAGTCTGGTAGAACTGCAGCATTACAGAAATGATGCTTGAAATTTCCTTCCTCCCGTGCCCAGCTGCTATCTGTGCCCAGTTGCTCGGTCTACAGTTGGGCCAGAACTAGACACATGTCAAGGGCTGTTGTTTGTTACAAAGCCCACCTCTCCAGGTTCTCTGAGCCACCAAAATCGTGTGATATAAGTAGTGCAGGCAACTTTATGTACTTGTAGTCATGAAAGCAGTGGAAAAAATAAAAACAGTAAATGATAGATGGTTTAAAAATGAGAATTCATTCACAAATGCTAAAAGCTTTCAATTTTTAGCCTTCTGTCACCGCACAAGATGCAAGCTATCTGGGAGTTTCCTGCAGTTTACTGCACACAGCAAAAAGCACATTCTGTTGCCTTTTAGACCTACTTGCATTTTATAGCCAACTGGTGAGCTTTTATAAACCAACACAACCTGGAACTACCACAAGAGACGATGTTGAGAGAAAAAAATAACATCAGAAATTTTGAAGATCCCTGGGTGTTTTATTTTGTATTTGTTTTTTGTTTATTTTTTGTACTGGAGCTTGAACTCAGAGCCTTAACATTTAAATATATCCTTGGCTCTTGCTAAATTGCCCAGACCAGGCTCAAACCTGAAATCCTTCTGCCTCAGCCTTCCAGAATCCTGGTAGGATAAGGATCCGCCATGACCCCCCAATTCCCTCAGTTATTTTTAATTCTAGTAGCACCAGCACTAGATTCTGTTTTTAATTCCCCATTAACTAGCTATGTCATCAAGAAAGTCAATCTCTTTGGGCCACAAAATACATTTGGACTTGAAAGAATTTCCTTTCACTTCTAAACTTGTATAATTCTGAACAATAAAAATGATCAGTTCTACCCATTAATTATTCTTTACAACATACTTAGACTCAACATTTACAACATGTAAATACTAAGGGAAAATATATTGGTAAGATTTTACTCTCAGAAAACATTAAACTATATAAACTATCCAAAAGGCCAAAGCATAAGAACCACATTTGAACCACAACAAAAACCAGAATTCAAACAAGCATATGTAAAGTGGGGAGCCAACAAGTGGGGAGAGAAACTGAATTCAGGTCTCCCAAGCAGAAGCATGCAGGGCAGGTGTTTCCAGCAGTTAAAGAGACAGCACTAGAGAAAGTTATGAGAGGAGGCTGATTAAGGTGTTAGCTGTTCACAGAAAGTACAGTGCTTGCGAAGGATGGGCTCTATCTCTTTATAGAATTTCATCTCAAGGGGGCTATTCTGGGGTCCTTAAAACTCTTATGGATAGTAGATTGCCATCTCAAAAGAGCAGAAACATTTACGACTGTGTTTTAAGGAAATGAGGAAACGATCACTGGGAGCTAAATTGTATTTAGATAGGACCAAGTCCTAATGTGCCATCACACAGTAGGGTGACCAATGGTAAGGACATACTGCACATTTCAAAAGCCAGAACTGTAATTATTGTTGATTGTACTATACAGTACAGTAGTTTTATGGTCTGTCATACATTACAGTACTGCATATAAGAGTTATGCAGATTAAAAAACATCAAGATGGTTACTTTTGACCATTTGTTCTGAATACTGTAATATACATACTATATACAATTCCTCAATGTCAATTCCTTTTGACAACCTAGTGGCAGGAATTAACTCTGTTAAATAAGGTGTTTATGTCTTATAACAAAAAAAAAAAAGCCAGGACAAAAGATTTTCTATGTTTTCACCCCCCCCCCAAAAGGACAAATGTTTGAGGAGAAAGGCATTAAACTGCATTATGTTTTAATGCATCAGTTAAAATTTAATTTAAAAAACTAAACCCCCTCAAAAGTGACCCACTCAGGGCCGGAGGGTTAGCTCAGTGGTTCCAGTGCCTGCCTCGCAAGCGCAAGGCCCTGAGTTCGATCCCCGGAAACCACATATAATGCTGGGCGTGGAGACACACCCACCAACAATCAACACCGCATACCACAATGCCGGACGTGGTGGCTCACGCCTGTAATCCCAGCACTCGGGAGGCAGGGACAGGAGGATTGCTGAGTTCGAGGCTTGCCTGGGCACCATAGTGAGCTCAGGGCCAGCCTGAACTACAAAGCGAGACCCTGTCTCAAAAAAAAAAAAAAAGTGATCCAATCAAAACATGGGCAAATGAATTCCACAGACACTTTTCCAAAAAAGAACACGTGACCAGTCAGTACTATACATGAAAAAAAATGTTTGTCATCGTTAGCCTTTAGGGAATTGCAAGTCAAAACACCTCTGAGATTTCATCTTACACCAATCAGAAGGGTATCAACAAATACTCAGAAAACAGCAAGCACTCTCCTCCAGGATGTGAGGGAAAGGAACCCTTCTACACTGTTGGAGAGAATGTAATATAGAAAAACTACTATAGAAAACAGTGTGCAGATGTAGCAAAAAGGAAAAATAGGAATTCCATTTGACCCAGCTCTGCCTCTCCTGGGTGCATACTCCTGAAAAAATTAAAGACATCACGTTCCAGTGACTCATGTTTACCTATAACTATAGCAACACAATTCACAATATCTAAATTCTGAAAACAGTTTAGATACCAATCAAACAACAAATGAGTAAGAAAATGTGATCTATATAAATAATGGAATACACACAAAAATGGAATTATGAAATTTGGAGGAAAATGGAACTTGAGACAATAATGTTAACTAAAACAAGTCAGATACGGAACGTTAAATATCATGTGATTTTCCTTATACGAAAAACCTAAACCAAGTAAATAAAAGAATAAAGTATAAAGAGGTGGTTGGAAACAAAAATGCACACTTCTTGGAGACAAAGAAGGGGATTAAGAGTAGAGACAAAGGGATGTGAGAGGGATAATCAAGATATGTTGTATTCTTTTCCCCAAAATAAATACTTTTTTCTGCAGCACCAAGGATCGAACTCAGGACGCTGCATTTGGTAGGCAGGTGCAGTACCACTGAGCTACATCCCTGGCTTTTTTTTTTTCTTTTTCTTTTTCAAACTTATCTGTTATGGATAGCAAACACACACTTAAGAAAAAGAAAAGCGTACCTAGAGGATTGTAGTCAGGAAAGAGCTCTAAGTTAAGCTGAGGGGAACACTGAAGCCTCCTTTGTCACTTCATTATTTCTTTAATTTCACCTTGTCATTGTAGCAGAAACTCCCATAGTTGAATGATTTTCTCATCTCTTGACTACTTAGGCTTGTGAACTATGATAATTCGATTCCATATCACATTTTTTTACACTTTAACTTTTCTAAGCTTGGATGTGTCTTATAATCAATGATCTTTTACAAGTGGTTTTGGATGGTGACCATGGTAATTTATCAAATGCTGTAACTTGTCAGTCTTCAGAAGGACTACACAAGAGTTTTTGAAACAAAATTATTTTGTTGAACAGAGCCACTGCATATAAATTTGATAATATTAGTGCAATAAATAATTGTCAACACGCTGACTCAAGCTCATTTTCTTGCAGAGCAACAATCATATTTTAATAGATGTGCCTCTTTTTACATCTTGAAACAATGTTATATATTATTACTCAGAATGTGTAGAAGGCAATCCTTGTCCTGCACCAGGAAAAACAATAAGGACAGAGAGCAAGAAGCTTATCACCAATGTCATCAAAAAGACAAGATACACATTAAAGCCATAAGCAAAGCTGTGAATGGCTCACAGTACTCTTTCTTTATTCAGGATATTTTGAAATAATATGGTTTTACAATCAATAATCTTAACTTTAAGAAACTGTGGTAGCCAGCCTGATGTGTGAGGGCTAAGCACCAGCCACATGTCCTGTTCCTTTGTGTTTGCCCTCAAACCAAGATTATTAGATCTTTGTATGCTTTTTACTTTTGTTTCAAGTGACTGAAGAGAAGGTCTTATTTCAGATAACTTTTAGAGAAAGACAAACCATTTTGTGATTTCCTGATGTGATTAATCCCTTCTTCATCTAGCCTCATTCAAACCTAAGTTTGAACAGGATCTGCTCCTCCATCTGTCAGAGTGTCTGAAACAGCAAAGCCCCAGCTACAACTCACACATGCTGCTGCTGTGAGGCAAGTTCTAGTTATCAGAGCATTGAGAGCCTTCTGGGGATTCTTCAAAACTCAAGGCTCAAAAATGCCTATGCCACCTTTTCATAAGAAAGAACTGCTCCAAGTAGATTTATAGTAAGTAAAATTCATTGATGCAGCAAAGCCACAAGCAGATAATGATTTTAGTTGCCTTAACATAATCCCAAAGGAGGGTGGTTAAAAAGTAAACTGGATTTTCTTAAAAAGATACTTTGATTCAAGTTCAAATGAAACCATTCTTAAGTGTCTGAAGTGAGGAATCCTAGGGGAGTCATTAGTAACATCATCAGCTGCCTCAAATGGTGGGACATGCCAGAAGGATCTGAGAAACATTGGCTTCATGGCCTCGGGGGAATTCTGGGAGTGGGCAGCGTCACCAGGACACACACCTCGCCTAACTCTACGCCTCCACCGGTTTTCCTGTGGGTGGCTTGCTGCAGCCTTTTTCTACTGCTCAGCTCGGTGATGCTGGTCATGTCCCATGGCCTGGTCTTTGAAGTCCTGATTCCTCTCGGAAACTGACTGCAGTTTAGTGGGGTTCTCTGTGACTCCGGGACAGGAACATCTTCTGTGTCATATTCATCTTCAGACTCTACACTGCTTCCTTTTTGTGTGCAGGCTTCAAAAGCAAATATCAAGGTTTCATGGTGAAGTCTTCTGTTTGAAGCTGAAATATTTGAGCTTCAGGCCTGGCTCTCACTAACTAGATATCTGAATTTAGGCAATTTCTTTAATATCTCTAGGTCTCAAGTTAACTAATTCAAATTAAGAAAGGTACCTATGAGTACCAAGAATGATTAAACATTTTGCAAAGTGTAGCCAGTGTTAAATGCTATACAGTTACAACCATAAATGCTGTCACCCTTGCTGTCCGATTAGCTACAATGCTAGATGTAAGAAGATTAAAGGTCTGTAATGGAAAGTTTGCTCCTTACAATAGAAATGGCATCGTCTACTTTACAGCCAGTCTAATAGTTCATACTGTCTTGTGTTGGATGTCTTTGAAGATCTTCTAAGGGTCATTAGAAGATGGTAAGTGACTTGGTCAAAGCCTTGTAACTGGAAAGGAATAAATGGACAACAGTAAAAGGTACTTCAGAGAATGGAGACGTGGAGATGACTGTTTACAATCCTGTGTTCATGACGAGGTTATTTTTCAAGTAACACTTAAACTGTTTGCTTGTCCATCTCACATTATCAAACAGTTTGAGGGCAGGATTCCTGAGGGGCACTTAAACCATAAATGTCATGCTGTCAAAATCCCTAATGTAACCTAGTCCTTCAAATGTGTGCTGCCTTTCTTCATGAAACGCTGCTAGAATTTTAAGTACTGATAAATTTCCAGTTTACCTAGGAAGATTCTGAAATAGTTTTCAGGGCTTACACCTATGCTTTGCTTTGTTTGGATTCTTTCCACATAATACTCCTGGGACCCCAAAGTAAAGCTCAAGAGAGGCCCATAGTTTTTATTTTGTTCAGTTAGACTAAAAAGAGGTGAAAATGTCCAGAGGACTGACTACTATAGAGTAGCATTGGTGAAAATACAATGATGTCTCTGAAGATGCTTTGTCATCTCCTCAATCCCAAAGTAATAACAATGGCCAACATTTGTTTTTATTGCATGTTGGGCACTAGGTTTAAATTTCCAAAAAACTATGACATTGAAGGCTCACATGGAGTTATCATAGTGTGACATGAGTGGGATAGCATAATATCTTCAAGGTATTACATTGGTAGTACTAAACTTGGGAAAGTCTGAGTTACCTTCTAAGCCTTTTTTATTTCTTTATACTTTGACACAGGGTCTTGCTAAAGTATCCGGGCTGACCTCAAACTTGTGATCATCCCTTCTCAGCTTCCTAAAAGACTATAGGTGTGTGTGTGTGATAGACATTCCCAGCTCCTGGTGGTATTAATATCTTAACTTTACAGAGAAGGTTGGTGAGAAACAGAGAATCTTAAGAGAGTGGCCTAGGGAAAACAGGGGCTGCTGTGGAGTAAAGGAAGGAATTTCACTCAGGCAGACAGTCTCAAAGCCCAAGGTCTCAAACCCTATGTTCCAAACACTAATGGATATTTTCCATGATATTTTCCACTGTGAATGGACTTGTCTTTCACTAGTTGGAAGCACAGCTCTGAATGCCCCTCTAGGTCCTCCAGGCTTCCCTGAATTTACCAAACCAAGTCAAATCTCACAATTATTATATATGCACTCATAGGATTCTAACTTGGCTTCTTATTATTCATCACAATTCCACTTGTGCTTAAATACTTCTTTGGGTAACTATTTAATTTCTCTCTCCACCCACATCGTACCTGCAAACTGCAGGCTTTATGACAGCAGATGTTCCATGAGAATTAAGACAAAGAACATAGGCATTCAAAAGGCCCTTGATGCTTCAAACACTACCCTTCTCCCATGACTGAAGCACAAAACCCGGAGAAACCCAAAAGGACCACCACGTGATTCCTGCCCTCCTGCAAAGAGATCAGAGAGACAGCTTTCTGGAGGTTTGAAAGGACTGACTTCATCTCTCTGATCGTGATTTTCCTTTTTTTCCAAACACAAAAGATCATACAATCCTCAGGATGCTGCCAGATTTAACTTTCTTTCTATAAAACTATAGGTCTGAAAGTTTCTTTGCCATATGAAGGGGGGAAAGGTGAAAATTTCCCTCAGCTCTGGCAAAACTTCTCCAATTAATTAATGAAAACTTAAAGAACTATCTACATATTCACTATTTGATGTGAATCTACAGATATAAAAGCTTCTTCCATGGATAATTAAAAAAAAACTTCAACAAAGAGAGTAGCCAATGAAAAATCAAATAGTCACAGAAAAATCTAAAAAACAAGAAGATATAAGCCATGTTGTAATGAGTTTTTAAACTAAGCAGAAACTCTCAATTACATCCCACGAAAATTTTCAGCTTAACCAAAAATAATGGAAAAACAGAGGAAGCTAAAAGTACAATAAAACTAGAAATATTTAGCTAATGTTAATCTACAGAGAAAAATACTCTTACCCTTAGCATTTTGAACAAATTTCTTGCCATAATCATGGGAATTACTTTTATCATTAGTGAATGCATCTGAGAAACACTACTAAATTATAAATGAAGAAAAACCACAAGGAAATATAATCCCAAAAAGTTTTAAAATATTATTTTATCTTGGGAAATAATTCTATTATTCTGATTAGAAAGAAATATAGTTTTTACTAGCAGAAAATTGGATACCCCCACATGCCACTGAATAGTATAGAATAGCATTTTAAAATATTGCTTTTTGGAGATACTAAGTTCTCTGGGTCTTCATGATGTCTTGATGTCTAAATTTAATCTTACACTTATGAGTGCACATTTAGGTGGATGCGTGTAAATTATAAAATGTTTAAAACTACTTTCTATCACCAGTACTCTTTTGATATTTTGAAGGGCATCTCCAACATGATAGCTAAGTGCTTACTCCTTAGAGGTATTCTAACTGGACTGGAAACAGTGTCAAACCTTGGAAGTTAATCAGGATAGACCACTGAAGCATAGTTTGGGATCAGATAAGCATCTCAGTGTTCAAGGTTTCGAGGTCTCCCTATTTATCACACAGTCTCATTTTTCATTCATGGTGGATTGCTTCTGAAGGCTTTGGAAATTCTCTGCAATGGGGAGTAAGAAGTACCTTTGGATTTTATTTAGAAAACAATAATCCTTTCCATGTAAAGCTACCAATCACTCTTAAAAAGAGACACTCAAACTTTTAAATCAGCTCATGTGTCAATTCTGGAACCAATCTAAGTGTATGCTAATGCATGGACAACCTTTTATTTTAGAACCATTTTTATTGGAAGATGCACAGAATTTCTATGATTGCCATTGTTTCTACTCCTTATTCAGTTTTTTTTTTTTTTTTTTTTTGAGTCAGGATCTCACTTTGTAGTTCAGGCTGGCCCTGAGCTCAATATGTAGCCCAGGCAAGCCTCAAACCCAGCAATCCTCCTGCCTCTGCCTCCCAAGTGCTGGGATTACAGGCGTGAGCCACCACGCCGGCACTGTGGTATGTGGTATTGATGGCTGGTGGGCGTGAGTCACCACGCCCAGCATTGTATGTGGTTACCGGGGATTGAACTCAGGACCTTGCACTTGCGAGGCAGGTGCCAGAACCACTGAGCTAACCCTCCGGCCCATCTTATTCAGTTTTGAGGGGAAAGAAGGATGGGTGAATGTGTGATTGAATGCATATATACATGAATGAATGGATTAAAGGAAGGAACAAAAGGTTGGGAAAGGATAAAGACAAAAACAAAACAAATACAGAAAGTGGGAACTTTTAAAAGTAGGGAAAAATAGGGCCAGAGATTTAGCTCAGTGGTTCCGGCGCCTGCCTCACAAGCTCAAGGCCCTGAGTTCGATTCCAGTAACCACATACAATGCTGGGTGTGGTGACTCACGCCCACCAACAATCAATACCACGTACCACAGTGCCAGGCATGGAGGCTCACGCCTGTAATCCCAGCACTCGGGAGGCAGAGACAGGAGGATTCCTGAGTTTGAGGCTTGCCTGGGCTACATAGTGAGCTGAGGGCCATCCTGAACTGCAAAGCGAGACTCTGTCTCAAAAAAAAAAAGTAGGGAAAATAAGAGCTCACAGACAAACTAAAATCTATTGGTACAATAAAGATCTTTATACTGATAAAGCAAATATAAATATATTAAAACCTACTTAGTAAAAATTTGCTGAGAAGAGCAGAGAAAATACAGGACGTTTAGTAATGTCATCTAACAATACTCTTAGGAAATCACATAAAATAATTGCTTATAAGCTAGTCTTATTTTGGTAATTATAGAAAATTAGCATTTAAAATTCATACTGATTTAGGTCCTAAAAATTGAGAGTTAAATTTTAAAAAGGTCAGGATGTGCCCTATCTTTCTAAAGTCTAACAGTATCAGATGTACTGATTTTCCGTCACTTTGCTCAGTTTCGCTCTTGATACAATGCCCCTACCTTTAGGAAACCCCATTAGGGATGTGGCTTGGGAGTGGTATGGCCTCGAGGTCAGAAGCATAGGTTCACACTGGCGACTTCTTGACTGTCCTTCAGTTTCCATCTTAATGCTGAGACTAATACTTGGTCTCAGCAGTTACTGTGAGGAATAAATGAGATAACACATGCAAAGCTTTTAGCACCATGCCTGGCGCATTACAAAAGCGCAGGAAATGCTAACGTCTGCTACTTACATTGCACATGGTCATTGACTCGCAAGGTGTATATAATGAACACAGTATATACAACACCATTTTTCTTCTTTGACAAAAGCAAGCCTGATAGTAGAGAAGAAGAGGGGGGAAAAAAGAAACCATACTTTGAAAACAGTGACATTTGGGCAAAATGATGATAACTGGCAAAAAGAGGAGTGTTCTGTTCTCAGGGAGCTGTGTGTACATTGCTTTGTTTCCTTTTCAATGAGCTCTCTGGAAGACCTGTACCTTTGCATGTGATGCAGGAGCCAGGCCACCTGAATTCGAGTGCTGCTGCTCCTTGTCTGCGCCTTTGTATAAGAAGAAGTACCAAGTTATACCAGGTCTGCTGTGCCAGTTATTCTTTCTGTTATTCATGTTATTTCCTTAAGCCAAGCTGCTTTCTTCCTCCAACTTAAAAATCTAAATTCTCCCCCCTTATGATAGCTATAGTGTTCTGTACTTTCCTTAATATACTGAACGCATTCTGTCATTAATTCACCTTCCAGATGTAGCTCATGGCTAGAGTGCTTGCCTAGCATGCAAAAGACCTGAATCTGACCCCAAATACCACAAAAAAAAACACATGCCTTTGGTTGTCTGATTAGTGGCTTCATCTCCCCAACTAGACTGTTGCAACTACAATAATGTTCATCTGTCCTGCATTATTCACCACTGCGTGCTCAGCATGTAGCACTGTGCATGATGGGTAGTAGGTACACACAGTGTTTGAAGAAGGGCGAGAAGCAGGCAATAGATAAGCGGACACAGCACGGTGTTAAAACAGCTGTGATGTTTAGAGACAAGAACTATCACCCTGGACTTGGGCAGGGGAATTAGAAAGAGCAGCAAGGAAGACATGCCATTTTATCTGAGCCTCCATGCATGGGTAGAATTTAAACATCCCCTCTGGGAAGGTACGGGACGTGCCATAAAACGTGTCTCAGTTTCTCTCGAACCTAAGGTCTCTGAGGAGGCTTCCTAAGAGCTGAGGGTGGGAATTTGTGCCAGGCATTTCAGGCGAAGCTGCCTCACAGTGGGGAGCCCCTGAGGACCTGGGTTAGAGAAGAGACACGCTCAGATCTGTGCTCTAGAAAACAAGTTCGGTGAGGTGTAAAGGCCAAATACAAGAGGGGAGAACTCAGGCAGGGAGAGAACTTCATACGGGCTCCTTATTCTGTTACTCCTACGACAGTGGTTGTATTTACACTGGCAAATAGCCTACCAAACACTCTGAGTTTACTTGATTTAGACAAATGATGATGATTCTCAATTCTTCAAGGGATTTTTGTGAAACAAAATTGCCAAGATGAATAATTAGAATATTTTAAAGAGTATTCAAGCTTTTTCTATACATGCATTTATCCATGTCTGGCTGGCATGCAAATTGGAGTTTATACTCAAAATCACCGAGAATTATATGATAGAATTCACAGAGAGTAAATGAATCCTGAAAGAATATGCAGCTATGAATATATAGATCTCTGTATTTAAATTGGTGGATCCTGTTTCTGCAAAAGTCTTGGATTTCCAAGTTTGTGGAGCTAATAACAATGACTAGCAATCACAGTGTGGTTCCCATATTCTATGTACTGGTACATTAAATACATTTTTAAAAACCGTTAACTAATCTTTCAAAGATCAGTGAGCTTTCACAGCCCCTAGTGGCATGTTCAAGACTCCAACTTAGAATTTCTATCATCCTACAGACTAGTTTCCTTTGCTGGGTAAATTGCTTGTAACTATTTAAAGATGATTTTTTTTTCCAGCTAATCAGATGACAAAAGAAACGTG
>PVIC010052683.1:0-11997 GCA_004025085.1 Thryonomys swinderianus | reverse complement strand
GGTAGTAGGAGACTTTAATACTCCACTGTCACAAATTGACAGATCAACTGGACAAAGAATCAATAAGGAAATACTTGAGCTAAATCAAACTTTTGAGCAAATGGACTTATTAGATGCATACAGAATTTTTCACCCTACAAAGCAAGAATATACCTTCTTCTCAGCTGCTCATGGATCATTCTCCAAAATAGATCACATTATAGAACAAGCTTAAGTAAATGCAAAGGAATTGAAGAAATCCCCTGCATACTATCAGACCATAGTGCCTTGAAACTGGAGCTGAAGAGCCGAAGAAATTCCAAGATCCTCACAAACACATGGAAATTGAACAACACTCTGTTAACCAACCAATGGGCTACAAAAGAAATTAAAGAAGAAATTAAACAGTTTCTACAACTAAAAGACAACCCCAGCACAACATACAGGAATTTATGGGACACAATGAAAGCAGTTCTGTGAGGGAAATTCATGGCACTGAATGTATACATTCAGAAAATAGAGCAAACCAAAAAAAAACAATCTAATGATGAACCTCAGACAATTAGAAAAAGAGGAGCAAAACAAACCCAAAGCACATACTAGAGAGTAAATTATAAGGATCAGAGCAGAAATTAATGCAATGGAGACAAAGAGAACAATATAAAGAATCAATGAATCAAAGAGTTGGTCCTTTGAAAGGATAAATAAGATCGACAGACCCCTAGCCAAGCTTATCAAACAAAGGAAGGAAAAGGCTCAAATCCATACTATACGGAATTAAAATGGGGAAATCAACACAGACCCAGAGGAAGTCCAAAGGATAATAAACATGTACTTTGAAAATCTATACTCCAAGAAGATGGAAAATCTGGAAGAAATGGATAGATTTCTAGACACATATGAACTTCCAAAGCTGAATGAAGAGGATATAAAGATGTTAAATAGGGCCGGAGGGTGAGCTCAGTGGTTCCAGCACCTGCAACGCAAGCTCAAGGTCCTGAGTTCGATCCCCGGTAACCACATACAATGCTGGGTGTTGTGACTCACGCCCACCAGCAATCAATAGCACATACCACAGTGCTGGGTGTGGTGGCTCATGCCTGTAATCCCAGCACTTGGGAGGCAGAGACAGGAGGATTGCTGAGTTCAAGGCTTGCCTGAGCTACATAGTGAGCTCAGAGCCAGCCTGAACTACAAAGCGAGACCCTGTCTCAAAAAAAAAAAAAAAAAAAGTTAAACAACCATGTATTGATCTGGGAAATTGAAAATGTAATAAAAAACCTACCGACAAAGAAAAGCCCTGGTCCTGACTGCTTCACTGCTGAATTCTACAAAACTTTTAAAGAAGAGTTAGTACCAGTACTTCGCAATCTCTTTAGTGAAATCGAAAGGGAAGCAGTACTCCCCAAATCATTCCTTGAAGCAACCATTACCTTGATTCCAAAGCAGGGAAAGATCCCTCTAGATAGAGTATCCTAAAAACTCAACCAAAAGACTGCTAGACTTAATTTCCAAATTTGGTAGTGTTGCTGGATACAGGGTCAATGCTCAAAAATCAACAGCCTTTGTCTACACAAACAGCAGACTCACTGAAAGAGAAATTGGGGAGTCAATCCCTTTCACAGTAGCGCCCAGAAAAATGAAATACCTAGGAATCAACCTAACAAAGGAAGTGAAAGACCTCTACTCTGAAAACTATAGGACTCTGAAAACTCAGATAGGAAAAGGAAACCAGAAAGTGGAAAGATATCCCTTGTTCCTGGGTAGGGAGAACCAACATCGTCAAAATGGCTATACTCCCACAACTACTATACAGATTCAATGCAACTCCAATTGAAATTCCAATGCTATACTTCACAGAGCTAGAGAAAATAATACAAAAATTCATCTGGAAACACAAGAAACCTAGAATAGCAAAAGCAATTCTAAGCAACCACAACATGGCAGGGGGTATTACAATCCCCAATTTAAAACTCTACTATAAAGCCACTGTGATAAAAACTGCATGGTACCGGCAAAGTAACAGACCCAAGGACCAGTGAAATAGATTAAAAGACCCAGAAACAACCCCAGATACACTAAGCCACCTTATCTTTGACAAAGGAGCCAAATATCCTCAATGGAGGAAAGATAGCCTGTTTAACAAATGGTGCTGGAAAAACTGGGCTTTAACCTGCCAAAAGCTAAAGCTAGACCTATCTCTTTCACCATGCACAAAACTAAATTCACACTGGATATGAAACTTAAACATTAAAACAGAAACAATAAGCCTGCTGGAAAATAGGTTAGGTAAAACTCTTGGAGACATTGGCTTAGGCAGAGACTTTATGAATAAAACCTCTCTAGCACAAGAACTAGCAGAAAGAACAAATGGGATCTCATCCTACTGAAAAGCTTCTGCACAGCCAAAGAAGTCACTGGCACTGCTAAAAGACAACCAACAACATGGGAAAAAATCTTTACTAGCTGTTTATCAGACAAAGGGCTATTATCTACAATATATAAAGAACTCAAACAGACCGCCTCCCCAAGTTTAAAGACCCAATTCAAAAATGGGTATCTGAACTGAACAGACACTTCTCAGAGGCAGAAGTCAAAGCAGCCAAGAAACATATGAAGAAATGTTACACATCACTGGTCATTCGAGAGATGCAAATGAAAGCAACACTGAGATTTCATCTCACTCCACAAAGAATGGCCACTATCACAGAATCAACCAACAATAAATGCTGGCATGGCTGTGGAGAGAAAGGAACCCTCCTCCACTGTTGGTGGGATTGCAGACTTGTGCAACCATTGTGGAGATCCATGTGGAGATTTCTCAGAAAACTAGGACTAGGGGTCCCATTTGACCTTGCTATTCCCCTGCTAGGAATATACCCAAAAGAATTTTAAAAATCATATTGGAAAGGCAGATGTACACCCTTGTTCATAGCAGCTCAGTTCGTGATAGCTCCATCTTGGAAACAACCCAAATGCCCATGAAGTGGAGACTGGATAAAGAAGATGTGGGTTTTTTTTTTTTATAAAATAGAGTATTATTCAGCCATAAAGAATGACAAGATTTATTCATCTATGTGCAAATGGAGACACCTGGAGGATATTTTGGTGTGGGAATGTAATGAGGGGAAGGAATAAATATGATTCAGAAAGAAAATAAGAGAGTATGTATAAAGGGGGAGGGGAGGTGTGGGTGGGTAGGGATATGGGTAAAAATGAGAATTAACTTGTGTCATATACTGGTACAAATTCCCCAATGTTATATGTGATTGTGAGATGTATATAAATTGTACCAATAAAGAATTCAATTAAAAAAAAAGAAGTATCGATCCCCTATGTGATGGTCAGGGAGCTGGGGGAGAATAGGAAGGGCCTGAAGAACGAGAGGTACTAAAGGACTGGAGTGTAAAGACAGAGATCTGTGAAGCTGGGAGAGATTTGGAATGACTGAGATTGGATGAGGAAGGGGAAAGGCACCAAGAACCACTTGGAGAGAGAGGGATAAATGAAAAATGAAGTGGATTAGAAATAACTGAAGGAGGTTGATGAGAGGGAGAAGGAAAGGAGTGAGACTAACAAAGATCACAAATAGAAAATGGAAACAACTGGCTTCAGTGAACTGACCCAAAGCCACAGGGCAAACAAGACCTGCTAAGATTGAGCAAGGCCCCTGGAATAGAATGACACTTGTTAGCAAAGAGGAAGTAGTGACTTTCAAAGTAGTGCTAACCATGCCTTCTAGGATTCTTTGACTTCCTCTCATCTAGGCCCTGTTATTACACTGTATACTGCTTCTGATAAGCAGCCTGACACTTTTTTTAAATTGAATTCTTTATTGGTACAATTTATATACATCTCAAAATAACGTATAACATTGGGGAATTTGTACCAGTATATGACACAAGTTAATTCTTATTTTTACCCATATCCCTACCCCCCCACCTCCTCGCCCCCTTTATACATGCTCTTTTATTTTCTTTCTGTATCATATTTATTCCTTCCCCTCATCATATTCCCACACCAAGTTTCCTACAGAAATTTCCCACTCTATAAAAGCTGTCATTTTCTACAGCTCATTTGCATCTACAGGTGTTCATGCCAAAGAGAAGATCCGGAAATTATCTATCTGTGATCTATCAATTTCATTTATCAGTATATCCTCCAGGTGTCTCCACTTGCACCTAAATGGATCGATCTTCAGCCTGACACTTTTGAGGACTCCTTTCTCTGAAACCTCATTGCCTAATGCTCAGTATCTTTCTTGTGTGATCCTAGGGTACAAATCAGATATACTGCCTTTAGTAGGAACTTCTCTCTCTCTCTTAAAATGTAGGGAATCTCGAGCCGGAGATTTAGCTCAGTGGTTCCGGCGCCTGCCTCGCAAGCGCACGGTCCTGAGTTCGATCCCAGGTAACCACATACAATGCTGGGCGTGGTGACTCATGCCCACCAGCAATCAATACCACATATCACAGTGCCAAGGCGTGGTGGCTCACACCTGTAATTCCAGCACTCAGGAGGCAGAGGCAGGAGGATTGCTGAGTTCAAGGCTTGCCTGGGCTACAGAGTGAGCTCAGAGCCAGCCTGAACTACAAAGCGAGACCCTGTCTCAAAAAAAGAAAAATGTAGGGAATCTTGAGAAATCCTAGAAAAGCACAAAGGAAGGCTTTCTCTGCAGTACAGTGCAGGTATGCCTGATAGGGTGTATGTTCTAAACCTCTTCAATTTGCCTCTTGATTCCAAGTGGACATTTTTTTTTTTGAGACAGGGTCTCGCTTTGTAGTTTTGTAGCTTTGTAGCCACCACAGCTGGCTAAATGGACATTCTTTAGGAAGCACAAGCTATATGGTCACTGGTTCTCTCTGGTTCATACATTTTCCTACACCATGAATCACAGAGCAACCAGACAGCAAGAATCTGTAGGGGAGTGTTACAAGCTGAATTGTGTCTCTCCAAGATTCATATGTTGAAGTTGCAACTGTAGGTATTTCAAAGTGTAACTATATTTAAAACTTGGGCCTTCAAAATGATTAATTTAAAAATGAGAGTATCAAGGTAAATTCTGGGTTCCTCTAAGAAGTGAAAATTTGGCACACAAAAGACCCACTAAGGATGTGGGTTCACAGAAAACAAAGACCATATGAAAAGGCAGTAAAAAGGTGGCCATCCTCAAGCCCCAAAGAGAAGCCTCAGAGGAAACCAACCTTACCCCCACCTTGAACTTGGACTTCCGGGCTCTGGAAATGTGAGAAAACAAATTTTTGTTGTGGAAGCCACCTAACCTGTGGTGTTTTCTTAAAACAGGTCTAGCAAACTCATGCCAACATCTCAGGTTGAATTAGGGCCCTGATAATGTATAAATTCAAGCCAACTGTGGTGGTCCATGACCCAGCACTGGGGAGGCAGAGGCAGAAGCAGGAAGATTACCATGAGTTCAAGGCTAGCCTGGGGTACACAGTGAGTCAAGGCAGCTTGAACCACATAGTGAGACCTGTCCCCAAAAAATTATGAATATAATTTTTAAAAATTATGTGTGTGTGTGTGTATTCAAAGACTCCAGTTCACTGTCAGTAGGAACTACTTCGAAGGGCCTCCTTTAAATACAGAGGAGGTTTCTGCTGCATTCCCATGTTTGTTTTTACTTTTGTTCAGCAAATGAAAAGCATGCTCTCACACTACTATGAAAGCTATGGGTTAAACCAGTTACCAATAGTAATTTGGGAAAAAGAAATTGGGTACATGGCTAATCAGATTGGGTTTTTCTGTCACCATGTCTTTTTTTTTCTTTGTCTATACTAGAGTTTGAATTAATCACCTTTGTGCTGATCTACATCCCAGCCCTTTTTAATTTTTATGTTGAGACATGATCTCAATAGGATGTTGAGCTGCCCAGGATGGGCTCAAATCTGTCATGTTCCTGCCTCACCCTCCCAGAGACCTGGGATTACAGATGTTTGCCGGGTGTGGTGGCTCATGCCTGTAATCCCAGCACTCAGGAGGCAGAGACAGGAGGATTGCTGAGTTCGAGGCTTGCCTGGACTACATAGTGAGCTCAGAGCCAGCCTGAACTACAAAGCAAGACCTTGTCTAAAAAAAAAAAAAAACATATGATTTCAGATGTGTGTCACCATGCCCAGCACCATGTCTTTTAACTCTGCTCAAGGATTTAGTCCTTGTGTTTGTAAATTCAGAACTTTTTCAATTCAGGCCCCTGTAAATGATTCCACATGGAGTCTAAATAATTCTAAATAATTGTAAGTAATTAGCTGGACTTGACAGGTTAATATTGGGAGCTGTAGTTTCCAAGAAGGCTGACATATTCATGGTAGACCATACCTAACACTTATTTTTTCATTAAGAAATAGAGACAAACTCCATGTGGGAAAGACTCTTATTTTTCAGAACTCATTGAGATGACATTTTCTGAGAAATACTGCTCCTTACTTTCCTGAGAAGCACTGGACTTTTTCTGTTCTGATGTTCCCCCGTGCCAGAGATACCCAATTTGAGTATTTCAATTAATTGTTTATAAATTCCTCACTAGACTATGAATTCTAAGAGGAAAGGGATTATATCTTATCTGTTATCTTCAAAGCAAACACAAAACAGGAAAACAAATGGATTAAATTAAGGTACTATGTGTCTTTTCTACCAGAGAATACTTCTAAATAGGCTAGAACAGTTAGCTGCCAGTCTGCCTATAACATCTTTCTTCTTAGCTCTTCTAGACTCTTAAAGGACAATCATCCCTTTTTGCATGATTATTCAAACTATACCATCCTCTTTTGTCTCAATTAATAAATGGTCCTTTCCCTTATTTCATTTACAAAGAGACCCTTCCCTCTCTCCACTAAATTATATACAAACTATAACTAAAAGCAACATGTTTCCTATAGATTATGATATCTATGAACTACACCTCCGGATCCAGGCTCCAATGTTTAACTCCTCTCTTGTGTGGGTTTGCTCATCTCTACCAGTGGAGTGCACTCTCCAGGCACTAAACAGACTACTACAGCCTAATAACTTAGCCCATTTCTCTGGACTAGCTTAGGGCTAGTCTGGGGTCATGTAGGTTAAGTAGTGGGTAAATATTGACCTGGGAAATCCAGGGACATGAACTCAATTTTCAAAGGTCAAAAACCAATGAAGAAATCAAGAATTCAAAAACTTGATGGCTAGGGAAATACAGATACCAGAGGTCTCAAGGTCCTTGTTTGGGCAGGAAGAACTAAGTATGGATGATCTGAGCCTAAAGTGTGGGTGTTTACATTATCTGGTAGAGTACAGAAAGGACAAAAACATAGGTTTTTTTGGAAGGTCTTTTGGGCCTGGTCTTCCAAAGAAACAAGTCAAATGCATCAAATCCAAGTTTCAACTATTGCCTTTTTCATTGTATAATCCTTACCATCATTCCAGTTGATTGACACTCTTCCTACCTGGTGCTGAATTCTAAGCCCTGTGAAGCATGCTCACTGCCATATTTCCAGTACTGTCATGAAGAAGAGTGGTACCCAGCAAGTATTTGATGAACAGACCAGGAAATACATAGATGATCATGGGTAGGTAAATGCACAAACCCATATCAAGCTATTATACAGCACACATGCCTAGTTCCCACAGCTGTTTGTCCTCTTTGTGGCTGGTCTCTTTGTCCAGCCACCTGCTCCTCGAAAGCCCTGAAAGCCATTAGTCATTCCCTCAAATGGCATGCCTGGCTCTGGAGGTTAGCTTCTCATTAACTAAACCGTTGCACCACTCACTCCTGTAGCCTTAAATTAATATGGGTTAATTCTTAACTGTTTCCCTTCTGTACGTGTCATTTAATGGTTTGCCTTTATCTGATTTTCCCCAATTTCCTGTGCATTTGTGGTTTTCTACAGGAGCTCTCAAGCTGGGGCCTCAGGCAGCCACACCAGATGAGTGTAGGCGCTTGAGCTTTCAAGGAGGCCTCTCCTGCAGCCCTGGGTCTCATCTAACTGGTTTCCACCCAAATATTCCCTTCCAAGGCTATTTGTACTAGAAGAGGAAGAATACCCTTCCTAAAGTCAGTTTTTGGAGAGAAGAAGATGTAGCCAGAGCCCCAGAAGAAGATTATTCTGCAACAAATAAAGGTTAGTGATACACTTACCTCCAACTAAGTAAACTGCTTTTGTTAGTTTTCTTTTCCTTGAATTCCTTTAGTATATTTCCTCCCAATATCCATTGGAACAGACAAGAAAGCAAGATTTTAAATTAATAGACTAAGTTTAATCAATCTGTCATAGATTTCCCACCATTTCTGACATGTTCATGCTTAATAAATGTTTGATGCAGGAAGAAAAGAAAGGAGGGAAGAAAGAATAGAGAAAGAAGAAATGGTGGGAGAATAGATGTGAATGGAAAGAATGTTACTATATTATTCATAAATAATGTGATGAAATGGTCCTTTTTTCAGAGATAATCAGGTGTATTATTACTAATGCTTAGAACTGACAAAGCAATTTAAGTCACTTTGCAAAATGAGGAGTGTGTTTAAAAAATAGTTGACAAGTCCAGTGAATAAAAATGTACTCCTTGGAACTTACATATAAACAATAATAGTTACATTTCAAGGTAAATTCAGAGGTCTGTCAAGCTTTATAGCCATTTGTTCTATGTCTATAACAATTCTCAAAAGCAGAGTAAAGCAACAATTTATTTTCAGATAGCAGACATGTTTTTTTTTTTTTTTTTTTTTTTTTTTGCTTTTTGAGACAGGGTCTCACATTGTAGTTCTGGCTGGCCCTGAGCTCACTATGGTGCCCAGGCACAGCAGACATGTTTTATGGATAAATGCAAGCTGATCATGGGGGTTATAGAATTGAGGGCAACTGGTCTATTTGACATTTCAGAAAGGTCAACTATACAGAAATGGTCCATAAAGGAAGTTTGCAAATATCTAAGCTTCCTGCTGTTGAGAAAGATTAATGACAGAGTAATTCAGCAAATGCTCACAAATGTTTAATCATGTGTCAAGCAAAAACATCTCAGTGCAGGAAATAAAGATTAAAAGAATTAAAACATCTTTTCAGTATCAGTTTTCATTTATTTGAGATCATGAAGCTACACAATTTAGGTCTAGCAAGCCAACTCTGGATAACATGTGCACTGCAGAAGAGCACACCACCACTGCAGAGACAGCCGGGGCATGATTAAAACATCATTTATACGTAGTTAAATTCTTAAGACTAAGAGACTATTTCTTCAGCAACCCAATTAGCACCATATATTAAAACCATGCATAATAGAAAAATTCACTCTATGGTTATACACTTAGTATGGGAAAAATAAAACATGACTTAGGAGAAAAATCTTCAAAGAAGCCGGGCGTGGTGGCTCACACCTGTAATCCCAGCACTCGGGAGGCAGAGGCAGGAGGACTGCTGAGTTCCAGGCTTGCCTGGGCTACATAGTGAGTTAAGGGCCAGCCTGAACTACAAAGTGAGACCCTGTCTCAAAAAAATAAAAATAAAAAATCTTCAAAGAAAATACACAAAACCTCCCCCCTTTATCACCCACTGTGCAGAGATTGCTTTCTTGTAACATATGGTTTGGTCAGTTGAAGTGTTTGCAAGGGCAACTTAGCTAACTGTTGGCATGAGTTATTTAAGACCAACAAACAACTATTGGTGATGTGCAGAGACAATGGTGGGTGACTAGCAAAATAAGTAAACACACAATCTTAGCTGCTGCAAGTTGTTCCTACAGTTAGATAGCTAAGGTTTTGCACATGCAAGCAATTTCAGTGGACAAACATGCATACAAGCGGTCAGCAGGTCCCAAACTGTAGCCAGTACATTGTATTTTACCACTAGTATTGCTAGTTAACATATTTCTCTTTAAATCAAAAAATGTTAAATTCAAACATATTCAAAAGAATAGGCAGCAGTATTTAAAATCATCTCTAAAAGGCATTCTTTGGAAAACACTTAAAATAACAAGAATATTTCAAAACTAATACTATGAGACAGAGACATACTGATAGGGAATCCTTAGAACTCATGGGACAGTGGTCAGGTAAATCACATGCTCAGATTACAGTTTGCTCTTGTTGGCTTCATTTAAGAAGCAAGTTAATGTTTAAATGACATTGGACTTCAAAGTCCAGACAATAAGGAGGAAAAGAGAGTGAGAGAAAAACAATGTATGTGCAGAGAGGTGGGGTGGTTGGGAGTAGTGACTGTGCAGGGAATTGAAGTAAGGAATCAGGTTCTTAACAGGATGCAATTTTTTTTTTACTAAATTCTAATAATGTATTGTGCTAAGGTGAAAGTGCTACGTTTCCTGACATATGACATTTATTCTTGTTGAAATTTTTATTTGTCTTTAAAGACCGATCCTCTTGTTCACAATCTCTCTATGAAACTCTGTGCCTAACTTCTCTGAATAGCAATCTGCGCTCCATATTGCATCTTTTTAAAAAAATTTGAATCTTTATTGGTACGTTAGATACATACATCATGATCACACTCAACATTGGGAATTTGTAACTGCATATGACATGACTTAATTCTAATTTTTTCCCCTTCCCCTACCCACTCCACAATCCTGGGCCCCTATATGCTGTTTCCTTTTTTTTTTTTTTTTACCATTTCATTTGTTTCTTTCCCCTCATTACTTACACCTAAACCCCATTTCCCTTTGAATATTTACTATTACACAGTATCAGTCATGCATTCTAGAACTCATTTACAATTTCAGTTTCTCATACCAGAGAAAAGATATGATATTTACACAACTGTGACCTATTTATTTCACTTATGAGTATGTCCTGAAGGTACATCCACTTGAGTATAAATGACTTGACCTCATCATTCTTTATGGCAGAGTGATACTCCATTTTATTTTTTAAAAAAAGCACACATCTTATTTATCCAGTCTAAAGTTGATGGATATTTGGGTTTTTTCCCAGATTTAGCTATCACAAACTGAGCTTCTATAAACGTGGGTGCACATATGTCGCTGTGATAGGAATCTTGTAATTCTTTCGTGTATAACCCCAGTAGAAGAATAGCAGGATCAAATGGGACCTCTAATCCTAGTTTTTTGAGGAATCTCCACACTAATCTCCATAATACTTGTACAAGTCTACATTTCACTAACAGTGGAGAAGTGTCCCTTTTTCTCCACAACCTCGCCAGCATTTGTTGCTGGCTAATTTCTAAAGAGCAGCTATTCTTTGTGGAGTGAGATGAAACTCAGTGTTGTTTTCATCTGCACCTCTCAAAAGACCAGTGATGCTGAGCTATTTTCATATGCTTCTTAGCTGCTTTTACATCTTCCTCTGAACAGTGCCTGTTCATTTCAAAGCCCCAATTTGAATTGAGTCTTTAAATTTGGAGGGCTAATTTTTTTAAGCTCTTTATATATTCTAGATAGTAGCCCTTTGTCTGAAAAACAGCTGGTAAAATTTTTTCTCATATTGTTGGCTGTCTTTTTGCTCCCCCAATAGTTTTCTTTTGCTGTGCAGAAGCTTTTTTTTTTTTTTTTCTCTGAGACAGGGTCTCGCTTTGTAATTCAGGCTGGCCCCAAGCTCACTATGGTGCCCAGGCAAGCCGCGCGAACTCAGCAATCCTCCTGTCTTTGCCTCCCGAGTGCTGGGATGACAGGCGTGAGCCACCACGCCCGGCATTGTGGTATGAGGTGTTGATTGTTGGTGGGCGCGAGTCTCCACGCCCAGCATTATATGTGGTTTCCGGGGATCGAACTCAGACCTTGCGCTTGCGAGGCAGGCGCAGAACCACTGAGCTAAACCTCCGGCCCCAGAAGCTTTTTAATAAGATGAGTTCCCATTTGTTGATTTCTTCTGCTAGTTCTCATGCCATAGAGGCTTTGTTCATAAAGTCTTTCCCTAATGCAATGTCTCCAAGAATACTACCTAACCTGTTTTGCAGCAGGTTTAGAGTTTCTGTTTTAATATTTAGGTCTCTAATCCACTTTGATTTTAGTTTAATACACAGTGAAAAAGATAAATCTAGGGCCGGAGGGTTAGCTCAG
>PVIC010052682.1:0-12094 GCA_004025085.1 Thryonomys swinderianus | reverse complement strand
TAAAGGGGGGAGGAGGTGTGGGTGGGTAGGGATATGGGTAAAAATGAGAATTAACTTGTGTCATATACTGGTACAAATTCCCCAATGTTATATGTGATTTTGAGATGTATATAAATTGTACCAATAAAGAGTTCAATTATTAAAAAAAAAACAGAAACACTAAACCTACTGAAAAACAGGCTAGGTAGAACTCTTGGAGACATTGGCATAGGGAAAGATTTTATGAGCAAAACTTCTATAGCATGAGAACTAGCAGAAAGAATCAACAAATAGGATCTCATCCTATTAAAAAGCTTCTGCACAGCAAAAGAAACCACTGGAGAGCAAAAAGTCATCCAACAATATGGGGAAAAATTTTTCCAGCTGTTCCTCAGATAAAGGGCTAATATCTAGAGTATATAAAGATCTTTGAAAAATCTCCCCCCCCCAAGATTTATAGACCCAACTCAAAAATGGGCATCTGAAATTGACACTTTTCAGATGAAGTAAAAGCAGCTAAGAAACACATGAAGAAACGTTCATCTTATTTTTTCTATCTATCTTTGTTCTATCAATCATGCCTTCTCTTAGGGCATCTTCAGTCTCTGCTATTACAGAAAGACATGCCCAGCGCCCCAGCACACACACTACAACCTATTTAAGCACCTGTTATTTACCATGCAACTTCCATCATCTATCATCATAATTCTTCAGCCATTATCATTAACATTTTCTCAACCAGTACTTTACAAGTTCTTGACCTTTATCATTTATTTTGACAGTATAATTTTTGTCAAAAAATGCACAAGAAAGTCCTCTGTCTGATGTCCTTTTTATTAATTCATTTCACAATATACATTCATTTCACAAATATACCTGAAAAACACTTTCCATGAGTCAATTACTATAATGAGAATATGTGCTAAATGAAATAAATTGGATAGCAGAATTTAAATATCACATGAGAAATCCAAAGTATAACTAATTTATGGACAAAATAAATGATTATAGGTTACAAGGAGATAGACTTTGTGAAGATATCAAGGTAATCTGGGAATGGAAGGACAGAAGGGAGAGAGGAAGGGGAAATAAAAAAAGTCAAGCTGTGATTCATACATTTAACAGAACTACACAAGGAATGGATTTATTACATATTCCAACCATATGCTAGTAAAAAGGGAAAATGTAAATATTGACAAAATAACTATTTTGCATAAAAAAGCAATCTGACAAAAATAGATAAAGTTCTCAATCTAACTTTTCTGAGGAAGTGTTTCAAATAATTTACTGCTATCCTTTCTAAAACATACAGTCTTCCTTTTGCTTTTTGAAAGTATTCAAGTTCTCCCTCTCTAAATCTTCCTCTTTGGCATTGGTAACATTCCCTCTGACTCTGTTAATCGCAGAAGGGTCAGGCCTGTGGTAAGTTTCTCCCTCTATACTCTTGCTCAAGGCGGTGGCCTCTTTTCTGTCTTAATTTCAGGTCCTTCCTCAATCTCTTTGTAATTCAATTATTGTCTCAAGAGATCATTTTACTGTACATTTAAAACAAATTACTGGTAAGAGGCAGCAAAACACAACTAGAGATGAAGAATTGGTCCTGGCTCTTTCATAGCACAGTAGGGTAACTGTTGGTTAAATCATTCTGCAATATATTTTGAAATGACTAGAAGACTGTGAAATTCTCAGCACATAAAAATGATTGATGTTTGAAAAGACGGAAATGCTTACTACATAGACTTAATTATAGTATTGTATATATGTGTAAAATTACCACAGTGTAAACATGTGTAAATATTGTCTGAATAAAAAATTAAACAAAAACAAATTGCTGAATAACTTCATAGAATGTTACCTGCATATTAACCAATCTGTCAAAAACAGACCTACCTCGAGGCGTGGTGGCTTGCGCCTGTAATTCCAGCACTCAGGAGGCAGAGACAGGAGGATTGCTGAGTTCAAGGCTTGCCTGGGCTACACACTGAGCTCGGGGCCAGTCTGAACTACAAAGCAAGACCCTGTCTCAAAAAAAAAAAAAAAAAAAAAAACAGACCTACCATCTTTCCTAACAAAGCAACAGCTCTTTCTTTTGGCTCTGGATGCTATTATTTTTAAATAATAATAACAAAAATATTCCATGACTATTTTGTGTGCCAAGCACTGCTATAAAATAATTTACATTTAATACCACATATATCCCATAAGAGCTTTACAGAACAGACATCATTATTTTCAAAATTTTACAAAATAGGGATGAGGATTTAGCTCAGTACTTCTGGAGTCTACCTGGCAAGCACAAGGTCCCGAGTTTGATCCCTGGTTCCACATACCACAATGCCACATGTGGTGGCTCACATCCGTAACCCAGCACTTGGGAGGCAGAGGCAGGAGGATTGCTGTAAGTTCTAGGTTTGCCTGGGCTACATGGTGAGTTCAGGGCCAGCCTGAGCTACAAAGCAAGACCCTGTCTCAAAAAAAAAGTTACAAAATAGGAAACTGAGATACTAAAAATCAATTAAATTGCACAAAGTTAATACAATTAAATGGAGGCAAACTTTAAACCTGAGCACACTGGGTTAAATGCTAAGAACCTGTATTCTAAACTGTAGAAATTTTAATTTTTCAAAAATTAATGCTGTGCAATAATTTTTTTCAATAATCTATTTTTGCTAAATACCAAAGGCATCATAACCCAGATGATAGGATTATAAGGGGTTAACTGTGAGAAGTAAAATTGTGATACTTGTTTTCATTAATGGGTACCAGTGAGATTTTTAAGCATGTCCTTCATTGTATAAGACAATTGTCTCTGAATTTGACTTATTTATTTACTACACATTTGTTTTAGTTTTTAATGAGCTTAAAATTTTAGGTCAATCTGCAACGCACCATAAAAGCACAGAGAAACTAAAATACTGAGAGGATGGAGGAGTCTTTTTTGACCAGACTACAGGCTATTTTGAGTTTTCACAACCAATAAAAAAACTTGGCATGGTAATGCACTGAGCGGCTTGAATCCTTTGATTATAAGGTCACCAAAGTCTCCCTTTAATATCCACACCAAGAGTGACATATGAGCCACACAAGAAACTAAAAACATTAAAAGGCAAGACAAGAAATATATTGTGATCTACCTAATATATGTGTAGTCCCACCCATCCTGTACCCACAAAACCTCAAGGGAGCAATGAGGGAGAACAAACATATCTTGATTTAATTAACATGTACAATGATGGCGATTTATATTTATATTGGCAATTCAAACTGCATAGTCACTGATAAAGATGCATCATCTTATTTTAAATGTGATGAACCACAAAGCTTGGCATCAGCAAAATATAAACTATAATAAATCTATCATTTAGGCATCTCTATAGACCTCCTCCCAGTTATACCCTTAAATGCCACTACCTATACTCTTCTTCCATTTTATTCTGATTCTATAAAAGCCACTGAATTTTATTTTTATGGTCACTCACACAAGTCAGAAGAATACTCTTTAAAAGAGATTATAGTTCAATCTTTCATTCATTTAAAAACATTCATTAAAGTCCACTATCCTAGTGTTAGCTGTTGTGAATACAATTGATTTTGCAAACATATAGCTTCTTTCATTGGGCTTTCTCCACCACTCTTTCAGTTTGGGCTGCTAGAACAGATTTTCATACACTGGATGGTTTCACCAAAATGCATTTATTTCTCATATTTCAGGAGGCTGGAAATCCAAGATCAAAGTGACAGCATGAGGCTGGATATGTAGCTGCTGAGGGACACAGCACTTGCTTAGTATGTGTGAGGCCCTACTTTTCCTCTCTAGCACTACACAGAAAAACAAAAAAATGTTATTCATTTTTCTTGGAAGAATAATGCAAGAAAATATATACAATGTGGCTAGAAGTGTAGTTCTGCAGTAGAGGACTTACCCAGTATGGGCAAAAACTTGAGCTCCATCTCCGGGACAGCACAAGGTCAGGTGTGGGGGGAGCAGAGTCAGCTTCCAGCAAAAGCCCTGACCATGGGCTAGTTCGTAGGCAGCCATCTTTTCACTGTTTCATCATAAATTGGAGAGAGAGAAAGAGAAACCAAGTAAACACTTGTGCCTCTTTTATAACGGGAATAATCCTATCATGAGGGTACCAGTGGAACAATCCATTACTTCCAGAGACTCCACATTTGCTCTTTAACTACCAACTCAGAATCCTGCTGATGAGGGAAATGTCTTTGCACCATGTTGTTGCTTTTTTTTTTTTTTTGAGACGGGGTCTCTCTTTGTAGTCCAGGCTGGCCCTGAGCTCACTGTGCAGCCCAGGCAAGCCTCAAACTCACAATCCTCCTGTCTCTGCTTCCCGAGCGCTAGGATGACAAGCATGAACCAACATGCCCGGCACCTTGATGTATGGTACTGATTGCTGGTGGACGTGAGTCACCATGCCGGGTATTATTGTATGCATTCACTGAGGATCAAACCAGGGACCTTGCGCTTGCTAGGCAGGTGCCAGAACCACTGAGCTAAATCTCCAGCCTATTGTTGTTTCTTATATCAGCTGTGCTCCTTTAACTCTGGGTTTTTGTTTGCTCTTCCTCAGTTTCTTGACTTGTTTGGATTATCAGTGTCTCATTCATCTCTAACTGGAGTGTTACACTGTATCCAATCTTTGGCATTCTGTGTCCTGTCTCTAATATTCATAGGATCCGCCTATCTGGCTTTACTATTTCTATGCAGTAAAAGTTCAACTAGATTGTATCCCCACTGTGGAAGCTAACATAGGATCCTTGCTTCCTTTCTTTGAATCCCTGCTCTGACATTTTCTCTTTCATTCATCTATTATCCTTTGGCCCCTTAGTTGTCTCACTTTCCCCCTATTGCCTCCTGGCTCATCTTGCTTGTCCTCTGCTCTATATCCTTTAAAACCCTGGTAATCTCCCAAGTCACTCTATGATAAGACCTGAAAATATATACTGCATTTTTGTTTTTCTTCCTCTTGTTTTTCTCTTACCTTCTTGCAGTGTTGGCAGGGTAACTCATGGCCTCTCACATACTAAGCAAGTGCTCTACCGTTAAGCTATGTCCTCAGGCCCTGTAATTCATTTCCCAATGGTCACTGCTCATTATCTGGTCTTCCTGAATTCCAGGGTTGCCAGAGCTATGATAAAGCCCAGCTTTTCCCATCAAAGAAGCCTGCATTAGTGATATCATCACAGTCTCTAGAGCAAAGCCAGCTCACTACTCTGGAATGTAGCAATCTTCTTCAGTAGTCAGGCTTCTAAAGTACATCGTTTTCTGGGTCATCTGCTCTTCACAATCAGGGCTGTTCAGCAACCATCGAAGCTTCCTCCTTTTAGAGGGATAAAGCCTTCATTTTTGGATCTCATCAAGAAGTTTTGAAAATTTCTCCAATTTCACTGCATAAGAAAATGCCAGTTTTCTCCATGGAAGACTGCTCTTTGATCCTCAAACATCTTCTCGAAACAATGAAATATAGTTAAACAAATATTGGTGGCTCCTCTTTGCTGTGCCATTGATTTGCTTACAGACTTTGGATATGTCATTTGCAGCACGCTTCAGGCAACTCATATGCATGATGTGCAGATCATTTGGATCATGCTGTACTTGTTTCAGCTCATTTCTCCCCAAGGCCACTTCTGTGGCTTCTATAACCGCTAAGCTAAATTTTTGTACCTATTTTAATCTACTCGAATATCCATATAATGCTTCTGATTTCTAGATCATTGAGGCTGGGCTAGGTAGAATAATATAAAAACAATCAAATCAAACAACACAGCTAGAAGAAAGAGCTTGCTGCGTGATGCTTCTGTTTTAGAGTCAGACAATTCCAGAATGTCTGAATTCCAGAAAAACAGAGGCGACAGTAGTCAGTGTCATGGAAACCGCCCATGAATGTTGTAAGGATTGCAGGTAAAGTGAAAGAATCATTATTGTTTAGGATAGAGAAGTGAAGAGGCCTCCTTGTAGACAATTTTCTTCTTTTAATTAAACCACTCCAGTAGCAAGAACCAAACTGCAATTTCCTTAGACATTTAAATGACTCATATATTTCAGTGCTTGAACATTCGCTCTGTGAATACCTAAAAGGAGACTAAGAGAAAATTGGATAACATTTGCTTGACATTGTCACTGGCCTTTCTCTAATGTCAAGGATGGATTTGCATAATTATGCTGAAAGCTAGGAAACTGTGCCCAGCAGGAGGCTCCTGCCTGGTGTTAGGTTTTAGTTCTACTCCAGCTGTGACTCTCAAGTTGAAGGAAATCTCCTTTTAGAAAGGAGCAGACAGAGTGTACACTTTCTAAGGTGCTGTGGTAACCACTTGGCGGCAATTTGCCTTGCATACTGATTTCCCAGGTCTGATTAAGATAGGACTGATAAGCAACTGACTGAATAACCGAAAAGGTCGAAAAGGGCTTCAGAGAACAAAGTCCAAGGCATGTTACCTTATAAACCTTTTGCTGATTAGAATTCTTAAAAGCTGGCAAAATACCTAACAGACACAAATTTCTAAAGCCTGCCACTGTACCAGGTGTGTGTCTATAGTACAGTTCTGCTCTCCCTAGGTCATTGTAGTCATAAAATGTCTTTTTTGAATGTGTGTATGAGGGGGAAATATGGAAGCAAGCAAAGCCTCTGCAAAAGGTCTCTAACTCTTAACCTCTGATAAGTCACTTACTAACCTCAGGCCCCTTTTGTCCATAAGTTTTGTGTTTTTTTTTTTTTTTTCCCAAGCCTGCTTCTACAAAGGATTTAAAATTTTAAGAGCCTAGAGAATTAACTGCTCTTTGGCTGTCAAGAAATTTTTTAAATTGCTTTTTACTTTCAGTTGTCAATAGCATCAAATATATTTTGTTACAGTGTTAAACACAGAAATACTTGTGGTATGTTAACAGAACAAAGAATGAGAAAAGAGTAAAATTATTATGTTCCTGGCATGAAGCCCCAACTTAAAGTGAACATTCCTATGGGGACACCCTGTGGTCAAGGGGTCCTCCCACCTCAGCCTCCTAACTAGCTGGGACGACTGGCGTTTGCCACTTCATTCTACCCCCCAAAATATTTGCACTCAAGATCTCCAGGTTTCACTGTGGAATTCATGAATATCTAAGGTTGTGTTGTAGAAAAAGACAGAGATGCAAAGCAGCCCTTTTCCGTGCACTCGCACTGCTTACGAAGTTCAAACGTGAGTCCTTTACTTTTTTTTTTTTTTTGGTACGTTTTATATACACCTCACAATCATACATAACACTGGGGAATTTGTACCAGTATATGACACAAGTTAATTCTCATTTTTACCCACATCCCTTACTTTTACTCCTCTGTGGCCCTGTCAAGCAAAACCTGCATGTGTCCAGTCCTCTGACCGTGTCATTCATCTTACATAAAGGCAGAACTTCTAACAGGCTTCAAATGTCACAGAACACATCGTACCATCCAGCTTCTGTCTTCTTTGAACTGGTGGTTGCAGCTCATACAATTTACGAAACAATGGATTCGGCACGTACAACTGATGCTGAATTTCTATTTTTTTTTTAAAGACAAACGTCCAGCTCCTAAGGCAAAAAGAAAGCAGCAGAAACAAAAACCACATCCTTTTTAAACAGAGCATCGAAATTATTAACCTATTCCACTTATATAGCGCTGTATAGCTCACAGTTTTTACAGTTCTGGTTGCTTTTGACACTCACTCTTAACTCAGTGGGGCAAACGTCCACAAAGATCAGCGTTTGCCCTGTGGAAAGTCAGGCACAGAAGCATGAAGCAACGCGCCCGGGGTTGCAGGGTGAGTCTGGATGTGAAGAACCAGTCACCTTTCATGCTCTGTAAATGAAGAGAGGAGATAATCCGAAGACCTCACAACTGCGTCCTCTGTGAGTGTCGGTCGTCCAGAAGTTCTCACCAGAGTGTGGAGGATTCTCGTGGTCTTTATACACTTGGGTTTTCAGTGCGTTAAACGTGCAGAAGCAGCAGCTCTCAAGGTTCCTCAGTGAAACTGATGTAACATACACGTTCAGTAATGAGCTGAACCTTTCCTGCCACTTAACCAGTGTGAAGTATGACCTAAGTGCCTCAAAACACTTAGATTAAGATAGAAGTTTACTTGAATTTTATGATTATTTTCTGGTATTTGGTAAATTAAAACTTGCCCGACCCCCACACACACACAATTTTTTTTAAAGGGCGGGGGATTTAACTCAGTGGCGCTGCGCTTGGCTCACAAGCTCAAATTCCTGAGTTGGATCCCTGGTACCAAAAGCAAACAACCAAATAAACAAATAAAGTTTGCCTCTCAGATGGACGTGGTGGCACACATCTCTAATCCCAATACCCAGGAGGATGAGGCAGGAGGATCACTGGGAGTTCAAGACCAGCCTGGGCTACATGGTAAGACTCTCGGGGGCGGGGGGGTTAGTAGAGCAGGGAGAATAAAATTAAGCACATTAGTGAGCACACATAGTTCTAGCTACTCAGGACGCTGAGGTGAAAGGGTCATTCAAGCACAGAAGTATGAGACCAGCCTGGAAAATACAGCAAGACCATGTCTCAACACAATAAATAAAATAGAACAGAACAACACGGGCCACTCAAGCATGCCATGGAGTCATTTCCTTATGGTGTTTTATTAAACAAGAGCCAGTCCTTTAACTAGTGTTGAAAATAACCTATTGTTGAGTGTTCACTACAAGGTATACTGGTCAAAGCCAAGATCTTCTGCAATATTCATTAGAATTAATTTCTAAGATCTCAAACGGCAAATGTCTCTGGAATCTAACAACACATACCAATTTCTGAGACCACAGGATATTTATCCCCTCCTGCTGGATTGTTTTAAAAGAACAAAACTGGAATATGTAGCATATTCTATGAAAGCAGCCTTTCAAAAAACGAGAAATGTGAAGTCCACAGCATCTTTAGCAAAACTTTGCATTTGTTAATGATATCTTTAAGGTAACTCAATATTCTGTACTTTAAAGGCTATTTCTGTAGGGAACATAGATTTATTCATCAAATTTTACTACGGAAACCCAGCTAGTAAACCTGCTAGCTGAAATGTGTTTCTATGAAAAGCTGTACTGTGAAGAAGGTAATTACTACTTTAATATGTTTCCATTGCCACTTCTCAATTCTCATTTTCCTAGTTTAAAAAGAAGAACAGGTTTAAATAATGCAGTGCCTATTAGCATATGAATATGGACCTAATTGCCCCTTTCTGACTTTAAGAGGTAATTGGGAATGTCTCCTGTGTAAGTGGGCTAAGGAATGTGCCACATGTGCAATTACAGCTAAAAACTTCCATTTTGAAAATTAAAGCCTCATCTCATTGTTTTTTAGTAGCACAATAGCTGCCTGTCACACTGCGCTTTCCTTGGAAATCTCTCACGGGAGTATTGAACTACCGCAGAGCGAACCGTGCCCTGCGCCACCCTGTAATGCTGCATATACTCAGGTTGCATCCAACAAAAAACAAAAGGATGGTTCAAAACTAAAACCAAAAGCCAAATGGTTGTGGTTGTTTCTCACCAAGCAGACTCTGAGATAAAACGCAGGATTTATTTGTGCTGTTGTTGGAATTCAGCTTCCGTTTGAGCTGGACAAACCCTTTCAGGAAGTGATGTAGCCTGAATGCTCTAAAAGTGCCTCGGAAATCTCTTTGGTGACCTTTCGTAAGACTCAATAGAAGATATTCCCACCTAACGTTGCTAGTGGCCCCTTCCTACCAGCTTAGATAACGCCCGTCACGTTATCAAGCATGTGTTAGCAACTGAGAAAATTTTCGTTAAATTTGCTTGATGATTACAAACATTCAGTTTTAAAACATGAGACTCATTTGTATAAGATTGCTTAGTCTATTAAACTAAAAACAGTTCTCTTGCATATCTTGATTTCTTCTTGGTTGCCTATCGCCAAACACTAGTCTGGCTGATTTTGTTTGTTTGTTTGTTGAAATTTATGTAGAATGACTAATTAAACTGCTATTCATATACCATGTATGTAAGAATTTCAGATATTTCTTGTTATGTGCGCTTTATATCCTGTGAAGTTAGTTCTAAGTGTATTTGTTTTATGTTATACTGACATCTATGGACTCCGCAAAAGAAATTCAGGCTTTGCTTTTTTAAAAATTGTGTTAGCCGATTACAAACAACTTAAAATATGATTCAACTATTGTGTGTAAGCCACTCATTAATCTTTAAATTTTACCCCTTAGGTAGAAAACATTAGGAAGCTCTTCTCCATGCCCACAATCAAAATTTAAGACACAGGCAATGAATAAAGAATGATGAGATTGAATCATTTATACTCAAATGGACGTACTTTCAGGACTTACTCAAAAGTGAAATAAATATGTCACAAATGTGCAAATATCGTATCTTTTCTCTGATATGAAAAACTGAAGTTATAAATATGTTCTAGAATGCATGATTGATATTGTGAAATAGTAAATATTCAAAGGGTAATGGGGCTAAGGGGTAAATAATCAAGAAAGAAAAAAATGGCCGGGTGTGGTGGCTCACGCCTGTCATCCCAGCACTCGGGAGGCAGAGACAGGAGGATTGCTGAGTTCTAGGCTTGCCTGGGCTACATAGTGAGCTTGGGGCCAGCCTGAACTACAAAGCAAGACCTTGTCTCAAAAAAGAAAAAAAAGAAAGAAAGAAAAAAATGATGGTTAAAGAAAGGAAACAATTCTTGTGTATATAGGGGTGGGGGGAAGTAGGGTGATTGGGGAGGGGGGAAAATGAGAGTTAATCTGTTTCATATACTGGTGCAATTTCTCAATGTGCAGTGTAATTGGAGGTTATATATAATGCACCAATAAAATGTACCAATAAAAAAAGAAAAGCAATGAGTAAGACTCCTTTAGGAAAACAAAACAACAAAAAACTAGGCTCTTTTTAAAAAGTGTATAGTGGTCCTTATTAGCCAGACAATCAGAAAGTTTCCTTCAGTGCATACACACCCTTTATAGCATTCATTTCAAATTATCTATCGTTGTAATTATAGCTTGCTGAACACTACAAGTAACTAGAGATAAACGTAGATGGCAAAGCTTTTCAAAAATCCTTTCGGATCTAACTTATTTTATGTTAGAATCCTGAGTGACAACTATGGAAAAATAAAGAATCAAGGTAATTAATAATTAGCTAATTAGATAATTAGAATAACTAGAATAAGCCATAAGGCTTGGGGCGATTTCTTAATTTTTAATTTTTATTAGCACCTGTTGGCAGTACATCAGAATCACAATCACTGTGGGGGGTTGGTACAAGTACATAACATATCTTCTTTCTTTCCACCCCCTTCCTTCCTCTCCCTTCCCTCCATCCTTTGGCTTCCTTTCCTCTTGGTTCCACTTTATTCTTGTATAAAATCTCTCTTCCCATTTCCTGTTATCTATCTTATATTTTGCTCTCTAATTTACTTTTATTTTCAGTTTTCATATGAGAAAAATCATGCAGCTGGACATGGTGACATATAATTGTAATCCCAGCAATGGAGAAGTTGAGGCATGAGGATCACTGAGAGTTCAAAGCCTGAGGGGGGGGAGGGAGAGAGGGAGGAAGAGAAAGGGGGAGGGAGGGAGACAGGGAGGGAGAGAGATCATGTAATATTCAAATTTGTGTATCTGATTTAATTTAACACTTTTATCACAACACTAAATTTTCATTTCTTGCTTGACCACTGATAACTAAGGGTAACTAGCTTGTTATAAGTAAGCACAATAACTAAACATCTAAAAAATTCACTGTTTTCAAATTAAACATTTTCTTGTTAAAATAGCAAGTGAAAATCATAGAAAACTAGAGACAGATATGTAATATGATCAGTTGGCTAGTAACAAGCTAAGTGACAGCTAGAAGCTAGAAACAAACAAAGCAATAGAAGTATGTCTGGAAGATGTAACTAGATATAACTAGTGATAAACAGGTAAACAGTTAACAAAAGATACATAGTACTGTTGGTGGGATTGCAGACTTGTGCAACCATTGTGGAGATCTGTGTGGAGATTTCTCAGAAAACTAGGACTATGGGTCCCATTTGACCCTGCTATACCCCTGCTAGGAATATACCCAAAAGAATTTAAAAACTCACATTGGAAAGACAGA
>PVIC010052681.1:0-12098 GCA_004025085.1 Thryonomys swinderianus | reverse complement strand
AGAGGATCCACGCAAAGGCTGTTGTACAAGTCCGGGTATAAGAGAAGATGAGAATTCAGTCAGAAGTGGTGAAAGTGAAAAGGGAAGAAGTATCACCAGTATTAAAACTGGAACATTAGTTAAAGTCAGAACAAATAGAAGAGGAAAACTATTGTGAGGCGACTCCAAATTCAGACGTAGGAGTCCATTTTAGAAGTGCTGTTGGTGACTAAGATGAGAGAATCTTACCTAGATGTTAACATTTAGGAAGTCACGAGACATGAATCCCAGCCAATTAGGATACAAGATTAGAGAGATTCAAGGTTATTAATACGATTGTATTAAAATACAAGACTGAGGGTTCCAGAGCTGGGGAGATGATTGGGATAATCTAACAGAAGTGGAAAGAGTAACATGAAGCTGACTTCCCAGAAGGTAAAAGAAGAAAAGCAAGTTAAAAACAAAACAAAACCGGGCCGGAGGGTTAGCTCAGTGGTTCCAGCGCCTGCCTCACAAGCGCAAGGTCCTGAGTTTGATCCCCAGTAACCACATATAATGCTGGGTGTGGAGACACGCCCACCAACAATCAACACTGCGTACCACAATGCCGGACGTGGTGGCTCACGCCTATAATCCCAGCACTCGGGAGGCAGAGACAGGAGGATTGCTGAGTTCACGGAGGCTTGTCTGGGCACCATAGTGAGATCAGGGCCAGTCTGAACTACAAAGCTAGACCCTGTCTCAAAAAGCAAAACAGAACAAAACAAAACCAGAATCAAATCTCGGAATATACCTACAGCAAGGCGGAAAATATAGCGTACCTGAGTGATTGTGCTTTTGTTTTTTAAACTGATTTGTTCAACTGAGGAAAAAATACAAACCCATTTGTGAATCTGGGCTCAGAACAAAAGCAGCTTGCTAGAAGCTGGCAACTATTAGTTATCAATTTCATAAACAGATATATTGTATTATTAAAACATGTTTGAAGCAAAATTTAAAGATGCAATAAAAATCGTTTTTGTAGTACTGGTGACTGAACCCAGGGTTTGGTGTATGCTAGGTGTATCAGTGAGCTACATCCTCAGCCCACACATTAAAATTAGACTCAGTTGGGTGAGTCTAATTTCTTTTCTTTCATCTTTAGTAGCCACCTACTAAAGATTGCTTAATGTTTGAGCACAAGGCTTATACCTCTGAATTTGAAGCTCTGAACTCAGAAACGAAACTTCAGGTTGAGTTTTCAAAAATGCTTTTTTATTTTTAATTGACACATAGAAAATGTATTTCTGGAGTCCAGTGTGATATTTTAATACATGTATATAATGTTTAATGATAAGATCATGTCTATATATTGTGGTGTTATATAATTTCTTTGTGTTAAGAACATTCAAAATTATCTCTACTAGTTACTTTGAAGCATTGAATTAATTGTTGTCAACTTTAGTTACCCCACTGTGCTTAGACCATTAGGAGTTGTTTTCCCTATCCTGCTGCACCACTGTACCCATTAACCATCCTTCCTTTACCCTTTCCCCACTCATACCCTCCCCAGACTGTGGTAACTACCATTTTGTTCTTTACTTTGAGGTCAACATTTGAGCCTTCATAGTGTGTTAGTCAGCTTTGCACTTCTGGAAAAAAATAGCTAATATAGTCAGTTTAAAAAGATGAAAGGTTATTTTGACTCACAGTTTCAGAGACTCCAGTCCACAATGAGTTGGAGCTCTTTCAGGCTGTACTGAGCAGCATGTCATGGCAGAAAGTATGTGGTGGGTAAACTTGTCATCTCACAGCAGTCAGGAACCAAAACAAGAGGAAGGGAAAGGGCCAGAGTCCCAATATTTCCTCTAAGGGCGTGGACTCCTATGCCTGGATGACTGCCACCTAGGCCCATCCCTTAAAAGTCCCCCTACTTCCAAACAGTTCCATGAGCCTTTATCCAAACCAGAGCATGCATATAAGTTAGAACATGTGGTATTTGTCTTTCTGTGTCTGATTTAGTTCACTTAGTGTGAACTCCAGTTCCATTCATGTTGCTAGAAATGACAGTTTCACTTTATGGCTGGAAAAATATCCTTCTGTGTATATGTGTCACCTTGTCTTTATCCACTTGTACTTCAGTGGACACCTAGGTTCATTCCATATCTTGACTGTCGTGATTAGTACTGTGATAAACAGTGTCCCTGTCTCTTTGCTTTCAATTCCTTTGGATATATACCTCATATTGGGACTGTGAGGCATATAGTAGCTCTAGTTCTAGTTTTTGGGGGAAATTTTATATTTTTCCCATAATTTTTGTATTAATTTACATTCTTACTAATAGCGTGTAAAAGTTCTTCTTTTGCACAGACGCCAGAATTTGTCATGTTTTTACTTTTTTAGAATAGTCACTCTAATTAGAGTCAAAGGAGATTCATTTTAGGTTTATTTGTGATTTCTTGATGATTAGTCTACTCAGGACATTCACTCACTTTTAATTTTACTTATTAGTTTCATACCACTGTTTCGTGGTGCTAAGAATGGAGCCTTTGCCCTTCACGCTGAACCATATCACCTATCATTATTTGTTTTTTACTTTTGCACAGGTCTTTCTAGTTTCTAAGTTGCCCAGACAAGGCTCAAAACTTGTAACCATCCTGACTCATCTCCCAGAATGCTGTGGTCACAGGTGTGCTTTTTTTTTTTGCTGTTGAATTGTTTGAATTTGTTGTATGTTTTGGAAATTAACTCCTTGCTAGGTGAATAATTTGCAATTATTTTCTTCTAATCTGTAGGTTGTCAGTTTCCTCACTTGACTATTTCCTGCATGTACAAAAACTTCTAGTTTGATGTAATTCCCATTTGTCGGTTTTCCCTTTTGCTGTCTGCACTTTTGGAGTCACATTTAAAATCTTTGCTCAGCCCAGTGACCCGGATTGTTTGCTCATACAGACTTTTAAATCAGATCTTTAACCAAGGCAAGGCATTAATTTTATATTTCAACAAGAATAATTTTTGATAAAGCCTTCAGTACCAAAGAAATAATCATTTCAGTATAGCACAGAGCAGGAAATAATAAAAATAAGTGGTTGATTGTTTTGTAAGAAAAATCAATATCATCAAATTGTAGAAGGAAAAATAAGAACCAATTTTGTTATTCAAAAAGCTACATTGTACCTTTCCTAAAAATAAAAAAAAAATTAGGCCAGTCAGGAAAATTCTAAAAGAAATTTTTTTAACTATGGTACTTTAAAGTGTTTCAATTTTTTTGGTTTCATTTTTTTTGGGGGGGAATTACTATTAAACATATTCTTCCATTCTTAGTAAGAAAAATTAATATAAATCTGAACATGAAACACAACTTTATTCTTTGTGATATTATTGCTGAGAGTAGAAAACCAGTATCCAAGTGAGAGAATGGGTAGGCAGAAAGGTACCAAAATAGCAGAGAGATAGAAAATACTTTTATATCATTTTCTTGTTCTTTCTTTTTTGGTGATCATGCTGAGGGTTAAACCCCAGGTCTTATATATGCTATCCATGTACCACTGAGCTATATCTTTTCTTTTTATTTAATTAAAAATTTATTTTTAAATTTGGAGACAGGGATTCCCTAAATTCCCCAGACTGGCCTTGAACTTGTGATCCTCCTGTTTCAGCTTCCCAAGTAGCTGGTATTATACCTGTTTGTCACCATAGCTAGCTAGTGCTGCTATTTTAATATCAAGTGTCTCATTTAATTCAACCTGAATTTCAGTAAAACAAAAAGTAAGTAATAGAGGTGAGAAAAAGGTAGAATAAGTAATGGAAACTATAAAGAGCCATTGTACTTTGGCCCCTATGTACCGTGTGCTAGATGTATTACTATAACTTTTGTGATTTAGTAGACATTTATTAGCTTTATGGATGATATGTTAAGGCACACATTTAACACTTCATTTTGATGTATTACACTCACTAACCTTTCATGTTAATCCAGTTCAGTTACAATGTATGAGACAGTTTTCTATCATGACATTTTCTATTAATATAGGCTAAAAGTTAAGAATAATAAAAGTTATAGAGCATTCTTTCTTTGCATAGTACTTATACGCACAAGTTTATTACCATATTTTAATTAAATAACACTAGTCTTACAATAGCACAGTTCAAATTTCAGTTACCGTGGTATACTGACTGAGAGTAATCATAGGAAAGTGCAAACTTCACTGCCAGTGCTTCACTATACAAATTGCCATGTAAACAACAGATGCATATCAGGGTCTGTGACCAATCAGGTCACTTCTCTCTAAGACGGTTGCTGAGTGGTCACTGTGCATTTGTTGTTCAGGTTACTCAGAGAGCAAAGTGGGCTGTTGTATCATCTTCTTCTCTGCCAGGGATAAGCCCCTGTGACATTTTACAAATAGGGGTCATCAGAGAACAAATTGATCATGAAAGGGCAACGAAGAAATGAAGTAAAAATGCTGGAGGTGACATTAAGTCCAAGTTAATGGAGCCCCCAGAAGACAGCTGACTGTGGCGTTGTTGACGCTGCTGGGGTCTGACAGTTCCTGGATGCAGCCAGAGGCGCTTATCAGCAGCGGTGAGGAGCAAGTCTGTGATGAGGGGATTAGAGTGTCTGGAGGAAGTGACTCAGGAAAATGCTTCCTATTAAAGAAACCCACAGAGCTATTTCACAGTACTGAAGTGCAGAGGATGGAATATTGGAAGCTGATCTAAACTTAGGAATATGACAATCTTCCAAGACATAGAAAGGAGGAACAGTGAGTTATATGATAAAAAAAGACAAATGCCGTTGAAATGACCCTTGAGGAGATTCTTAGAAGTAAAACACTGACTCCTCAGTATTTCATATATGTACTAAATAAATGTGAATTTGGTTACCTTTCCATTTTCCTATACACTTATAACTGATTCTTTTTGGTCTTTTGAGATGAGGTCTCATTATGTAGGCCAAGCTTGCCTCAAACACATGGTGATCTTCCTGCCTCAGCCTGTACATTTATAACTGATTATAAAAAAGTGTTAATGTGTACATAAAAAATTGTAAAGGCTGTGGGATAATCACTTCTCACTGGCTAATGTGTGTTTTTACAGTCTTTTATTACTGTGAAAAGTGAAATCAGCCCGTATTTAATTACATCATACAAATTAGCACCTCACTATGCCTTTCCCCATTTTATGCATCTCAATTAACTAATTAAAGTACTTAATTGCAAGAGTAATGCACCCTCTGACTCCTACTTTACCTACCCTACCTAGCACTGCACTGAATATTTTTAAGTGCTTATTTAGTATTTATTGACTTACTATTCTTATAATTGAATAAGATATTGATAAAGTGTGAACTCATAATAATTAATACTGTTTTTTTCATTAGAGTATAAGTTTTACCTATGTTGTTTCCTACTTTAAGGACTACAAAAATGATAGTATATTGTGTCCTACTAGCTCCAGGGTGCACTCTTCCCATGGAGGGTGATGCAAGTGGTGGCCTATGGATATGCTTGGAGTAAGCCTGTGTAATCTTGAGGGTGGCCTTTCCATCTGTCCCACCTAGAACAAGGCCTGCAGTGTGAAGGACACTTTTATTCACTTAAAATTTTTAATTTTAATTTTTTTTTGGGGGGGGAAAGGGTCTCGCTTTGTAGCTCAAGCTGGCCCTGAGATCACTATGCAGCCCAGGCAAGCCTCGAACTCAGCACTCCTCCTACCTCTGCCTCCCAAGTGCTGGGATTTCAGGCGTGAGCCACCATGCCCAGCACTGTGTGAGGTACTGATAGCTGGTGGGTGTGAGTCACCACCACACCCGGTATTGTTGTATGTGGTTACCAGGGAGAGCACTAGAGACCTTGTGCTTGCTAGGCAGGTGCTGGAACCACTGAGTTAAATCTTCTGCGCCCCTCCCTCTTTTTTTTTTTTTTTTTTTTTGAGACAAGGTCTCGCTTTGTAGCTCAGGCTGGCCCTGAGCTCACTGTGTAGCCCAGGCAAGCCTCAAACTCAGCAATCTTCCTGCCTCTGCCTCCCTAGTGCTGGGATTACAGGTGTGGGCCATCATGCCTGGCATTGTGGTGTGTGGTACTGATTGCTGTAGGTTGTGAGTCACCACACCCGGTATTATATGTGGTTACTGGGGATCAAACCAGGGACCTTGCACTTGCTAGGCAGGTGCTGGAACCTGAACTAAATCTCTGGCCCAAAGGCACATATTTATCACATTTTGCTAATAATTATCATGGTTGCATACTGCACATTATTTTGTGCCACATATTTTACATTTAATGTTCTCATTTGATCCTTACAATAAACCTAGGTGCCTATATTCTAGACAAGAAGCCTTGGGTCAGAGAGATTAAGTGATTTACCCAGCAAGGATGTACTGGAGCTGCAAGTTGAATCCAGGGCTGTCTGCTTTTCTTCCTTCTTTCCTTCCTTCCTTCCTTCCTTCCTTCCTTCCTTCCTTCCTTCCTTCCTTCCTTCCTTCCTTCCTTCCTTCCTTCCTTCCTTTCTTTCTTTCCTTTTCATTTGGTACTGGGGATCGAACTCCTAACCTTGCACTTCTAAGGCAGGCTCCAGATCCACTGAGCTAAATCTCCAGTCCAAGGGCTATTTGTTTCTAATGTGCTTCAGCTACTATACTGAGCATAAATTAACACTGGTGCCATCCCTAAAAATCTCTTCAAATTCATTCTTTCTTTAAACTACAAGCTTGTTTTTATAAGAGAAGTATCTCTCATCAAATTTAACTTTGTATGATTTTCCATTATAATTTCCCTTATGATATTCCTCTTCTTAAACTGGTTTTTCAAAATAATAAAAATATATTTTCTATAATATTAGTTTGAAACAGAGATGGCCATAATCATATGATTATAGTAAACTCCTGATTTCCGATCATTTGCGTTGTGAACTTTCACGGGTGTTCAGCAGAAGGTTCACAGGTATACCATGTAAGGCTCACTTCGTCCAATTACAAATGAATCTCTCTCAGAGGTTCTTCTGGAATGGAACTCTTTCCTAAGTCGAGGACTTACTGTACTTAGGATAGTCTCGGAATTTGAAAAACTCTTCTGTTGTATAAAATGCTCGAGTGCAACACCTCTTACATTTGAAAAAGTTCAGGTTTTAGAGAAGTCATTTGTTTTTCTATTTCCTCATACAACACTGTAGCATTGCACACACTGCACATTTCTATTGATTTAAATTTGTTGCCCTGGTAGCAGCACATCAGATCACAGAAGACTTCCGGGAAGTGCCACGTAGCACATGAAACTGGGAGAGGCCCTCCCAGGCCTTGGAGGCTAGGGTGAAACCAGGCAACAATCCTACTGTTGTTGGGGAGGTGCTATCTTTCTCAACGTGCCAAATGCCACTGCTTCACACTTGTTTTCTTCTTTTTAGTGTCTAATCAAATGTGCTTTTTCACTCTTCTCCCCAGAAAATACACAGATAGATAGCTAGATAGATAGATACATAGATGAATGGATAGATATGCTACTTGGAATATTTAATGTGTCCTGCTGTCTACCTTCTATCTCTAGTACCTCAACCTGTTTCTCATCTCTTTCTCCCTTTTCCTCTTTGATCTCAAGGATTCTGTGTTAAATTGCTTTTTTAAAAAAAAATCAGGCTTTCATTCTTTGAATTTAATTCTTTCATATCTATTTTACTTTTAGACCTCTCCTTCTGTGCTATTCACAGTGCCCTTTACTGTAGTTCGCTTTGCTTTCCTTCAAATCTTCACAGTTGTCTTCCTTTTCCCTAAACCTGAAGGTCAATGTATATAGAAGATCAGTTGCACTTATTCAGTGGTCAGGTAACATGGCACCTGAAACAAATGTGTTTGAGACCTGAAACCAGTGATCTTGTTCACGGTCATTGTGGAGGCTGTTGGCACTTCCTTCTGTAGATATCTTACTCTCCTTGGGACTTAAACCACATAACTTCTGTGCACATTCAATCCTTCAACAAATATTCATTGGCTATCTGCTATATGGGCTAAGCCTGTAGATATGGTGATGACCAAGGTAAAAACAAAACAACCCCTGTTACTTCCATTGTGTTTACATTGTAGCAAGGAAGACATTAAACAAAACAGTAAGTAAAAAGGTAAATAATACAATTTTGATAAATAAGTGCTGCACCATGATAGAAAATTTTTTTCCTTATATTTTGTATTTTAGCCCTGAGAACAGTTGAGAAAGGACAGGCTAATATGTGAAAGATATACACATTTTATGTGATGCTAATATTTTTACATATCATGGTAGATTTCATAGGAAAAAGTGAAAAATCAACAAAGTAGCTAGGCCTAGCTACCATTTGAAAAGGGTAAAAAATTTAAAATAGATCAAAAAGAAGGGTTTTAGTTTCTACAGGTCCTAAATTGTGGTAGTCCAACTAGTAGATACATAAGTAGAACTAACAGAAGATATAGGTTATTTTAATAAGGTTTGTTTGTGTAGTTTCATGTCCCTATTGTTACCAGGTTTCAGGGTGCTGGATTCTCCTTCTGGAGGTTGTTTCCAGGTTATTTGCACCTCAAACAAAAGAAATAAGCAAAAATGGTGGCAAAGTTTCACATTAATTTGAAAAATGAAGGGTAAGGGAGAAACTGGTTCTCCCAGAGCAAATTTGGACCAAGTAAAAGTAAAAATAAACATGAAAGTATATGCTAGAGAACATAGGGAGAGATAACTTATGGTGCCATTTAACAAAGGCTTAATGGCAAGTGTCTCTTTTCATTCATTCCACAAATCATGGGTTCTTGCGAGAAGTCCCTGTCTGGGGTCCTGAGAATTGTTCTACAATGTGTCCTGGGATCTGGTCACACCTCCCTTCCCAGCCAGCCTAAGCCTCGCCTTTTCTTCCTATCTATCACTGGTGTAAAGAATATTCTCTTCATGGAAACTGCCTTTCTTACCTAAAATATATGTCTTGCTTTTAGGCAGAAATGGGGAGAGCAGCCACCTCTTTTTAGCATTTACTGTATTCAGTTGCTTTTAGTTCAGATCAATATATCAGAGCAGCATATTTGAGAGTGATGTATTCTGGTCCCCTTTCCCCAGGAAGGTGTTAAATGAATACTGTGATGAGACAGAATCTTCTCCTTTAAATAAGATGGCGATTATGGAAAGATTTTCTGAAGAAATGACCTTTACTTTGAAAACCAAAGGACTTGGGAAGTCAGCACAAGAAAACAAGACAGTTTCAGGCAGAGGAAAAGCACTGAGACCCTGAGGCAGTGATAAGCCTGCTCTTTAATAACAGAAGGTTAGAGAGGCTGAAGGGGAGTATGCAGGAGAGAGTGTGGTCAGGCAGTGGACAGGGCTTGGGTCCTCTGAGAGCATTGTGTGACCTAGGAAAAAGTTTAGTTTTTAATTCCACATGTGATAAGAATCCCTGGAAGATAACAGAGTGACACAAGCCAATGTGTATTTATTTTATTCTTATTCATTTATTGATTTTGTGGTGCTGAAGATTGAACCTAGAGCCTTGCACTTGTTAGGCAAGTGCTCTACCATTGAGCTATGTCTGCAGCCCTGTTAATGTTATGTGTATTTTAAAAATCAAACAATTCACTCAGAATATGCATAGAAAATGGATGTTAGGGGGTAGGATGATAAATATGAAAAGGCTAATTAGGATGTGCAATGCTTAGCTTTTTGTTGCTGAGACAAAATACCTAATACTAATAACTTAAAGCAGAGGTTTACTTTGGCTCACAGTTTCCAAGATTTCAGTCCACGGTGAGCTGGCTCACAGGCCAAAGGCAGAGGAGTTTGGCAGAGGAAAGCTGCTCAACTCATAGCCTCCAGGAAGCAGAGAACAGAGGAAGAGGCTGAGAGAGGTAGGGATATATCTTTTGAAGGCACATTCCAGTGACCTACTTCCTCTAACCTGGCTCTGCCTCCTACAGCATATTGAGATTGAAGTTATCAGTGGTGAACTCATCTGTTGATAAATTAGTACTGCTATGATCTAACCATCTCCCAAGTACTTCACATCTGCACATGTGAACTCTGGGGAACAGTTTGGAACCAAATCATAACAAGTCTAACACTTTTTGACACTGGCTTAAACTAGATGATGGTGGTAGGGATGGGAAGAAGTAGAGATGTTTGGAAGTGGAACTCCCATGACTTACTGATGGAGCAAATGTGGAAGGAAGGAGAAAGGAAGGAATGAAAAATGACTGTTGGGACTTAGGCTTGACTGCTGTTACGTGTTTACTGAGACAAGGAAAACCAGGAAGAGCAGATTGGTGGGGAGCAATGGGGAGTTCTGTTTAAACACATCTGTTTCATGTGAGATGCTTATTAGGTATTCAAGGGAAGTATGCAGAGGATCTTTTGCTTCTTAGTTTGAAGAAAAATTTTTTCCTTATATTTTATGTCTGAGACATGAAGATTAAGTTGAGAAAAGTCAGGTTAATATGTGAAAGGGGCACATTTTATGTGATGCTAATATTTTTAGATATCATGGTCAAGAGAAATAACAATAGATCCATCTCAAAATTAGAATTATATCTTCTTTTATTGATGTTGGGTCAGTTGTCTCCTTTTGGAAAACAAACTGACTGGTGACAGGTTGATATCCCAAAGCACTTTTTGACATTTGCTATCAACTCATTGTACAGTATTTCTCAAAGTAGCATTTTTAAAGGGCCCCAGAATGCCCCAATTTCTCAAGAGATTCTGAAGTTGGATCAATTGGATTTAATCTCAATGCCATCATTTATTAATTTCATAAGTGTGGCAAGTTATTTGATTCTACATGTCTCAGCTTCCTTGCATGCAAAATGGAGATGATATTGATTGAGCAAGGTTGATCTCATCAAGGACCTGTCCAATCTCACAAGGTAATAATGTAGAAGAAGCCACGAGAGTAGTGAAGGTTTCATTTGTTCCAAAGCTGACTCAAGTCTCATCTACACTGGCACAAGAGGAGCTGGCTGAGGTGCTCAGGGCAGCGGTTCAGGAAGAACTGAACCTGTTCCAGGTCCTCCTCCTCTGTGAGATGTACCACAAAGATAGGGCAGCTTGGCTGCCAAACCGGAGTGGAGGGTCACTTAGAACGCTGAGGGCAGAGTGTGGAGCCGTTCAAGTCTTACCCTTGGGCTATGAAGACTTCTCTGAAAGATTCCAGGTTTGTTGTTCAAATGATGCCCCCACTGTAATGGTTCTCATTCTCAAGGGTGCATCACAGTTCCTTGGAGGGCTTCTTACAGTGCATTGCTGGGTCCTGTTCCCAGTTTTTTAAATTATGTAGATGTTTGATGAAGCCTTCAAATTTGCAATCTACCCAGGTCCAGTTGATTCTGATGCCCCGAGAATCACAGTTACAGAATCACTGCCCCAGTGCATTCTAGAAACCAGGAAGTAGACTGGAGAGACCTCCATGTCTGTATCTCACCCAGGCTTCAGTTATCTACAAATGACAACAGTGTCAGTAGTAAATTACAACAGGGTAAAACTATGGGGAAGGCCACTTCTACCTACTATGTCTTTTGTCAAATTTGGTAGCACATGTGTGTAATTAGGCACAGTGGGAGCCTGAGGCAGGAGGAGTGTGAGTTCAAGCCCAGCTGGGGCAACTTAGTGCCTTAATGAGTCCTTGGCTCAAAATAAAAAAAAAATAAGTAAAAATAAAAAGCAGCTGGGAGTGTAGCTCAGCATGAAAGCCTTGGATTCAATACCCAGTATTACATTCAATCAAAATACAACATCTTTCCTTCCTAAAGAGAAAATTAGGATCTTGGTTTTCAACATCTACTGCATCAGAAACACAGTTGACATGAAGAGTATTGAAAAGTCGCAAGTTGTGCTCTATTGTACACTAATCCAGAGCTTGTCTTCCCTGGCTGGAACCTCTACATCCTCCAGAGATTGCATGTAACCACTAAAACTGGGCCCAGGCAGTAGGCTGAATCTGAATTACTATAACTTCTATGCTGCATCTAAAATGTCATCCTTCCTTATAGAGATTTGTGTGAGATACTTTAAGAATTTCATCTGGAGCTTTCAATCATACCACAGGCAGTCAAACTTGGCCCAGAAAATGGACATCTTACAGTTTCTTGTAATCTTAGTCCCCAAGGACTGTTTCATTTTTATTCCACAGACAACTAAAAATAA
>PVIC010052680.1:0-12094 GCA_004025085.1 Thryonomys swinderianus | reverse complement strand
GACGTGGTGGCTCACGCCTGTAATCCCAGCACTCAGGAGGCAGAGACAGGAAGATTGCTGAGTTCGCGGCGGCTTGCCTGGGCACCATAGTGAGCTCAGGGCCAGCCTGAACTGCAAAGCGAGACCCTGTCTCAAAAAGCAAAAAAAAAAAAGATGTAGTTAACTTTGAGTCCCTAGCAAAAATAACTCACTAATTAAATAAATAAACAAAGCTGGGAGGCTATGAAGAAAGGGTTTTTACACCTGATCGCCTTGTAGAAAATGTGATTTGATGAGAGGACCCAGCTCCACAGCTGGTGAATGATAATAACAGCCAGAAAGACTGCCAGAAGCAAAGCATCTGCAAAGGCCATTGCAACCTTACACAAAAGATATTTCCACAAGGACATCAGCCCAGCAACTGTCCATTCCACACTGAGCAGGCAGTACCCTTGCTAATTCTTACAGGAAATGACTACTGTTTCAACATAGTTTACGTTAATACTACTTTTGGGTGTGGGGGACCGAACTCAGCACCTTTGCACTGAGCTTACACCATCAGGCTTTAAAATTTATAAATTTTGAGGCAGGTTCTCACAAAATCACTAAATTGCACAGGTTAGGCTTGAACTTGCAACCCTCTTGCCTCAGACTGCCAGAGTTTTGGGATTACATATGTGCAGCACCATGTCCAACTAATGCATCACATTGTGGCCTTTAAACATTTCATTTTGCTTCAACCTTTTTGAATACACTCATGCTTAACTATAGCACACATGTCCATTCCACGCTATTCCAAAATAAATGTCTTTATTCCTTAAAGAATCTTTCTGATTTTTTTTTTTTTTTTTTTTTTAGACAGGGTCTTGCTTTGTAGCCCTGGCTGGCCCTGAGCTCACTACGCAGCCCAGGCAAGCCTCGAACTCAGCAATCCTCCTGCCTCTGCCTCCCGAATGCTGGGATTACAGGCATGAGCCACCACGCCAGGCACTGTGGTATGTGGTATTGATTGCTGGTGGGCGTGAGTCACCACGCCCAGCATTGTTGTGTGTGGTTATCGGGAATCGAATTCAGGACCTTGCGCTTGTGAGGCAGGTGCCAGAACCACTGAGCTAAATCTCCGGCCCTCTTTCTGATTTTTTTTTTTTCCAGCTTGACAATGACTTGCTGACCAGCCTGTGTATTGAAATGGTTGACAAGGAAACAGATACTGACCCAGCTGGGAGGCAGGCGCAGAAGGAGGCCGCCATCTTGCTGGAATGAAGGTGTTCTTCTCAAGAACCAGGAAAGCAGCAGAGCTATAGCAAAGACTGTAATGCGCCCCAGTGTTCTCCTGCAGCACTGACCGTCCACAATGTGTCCCAGCATGCCCTGGGGAGGCTCCTTCCTATGGGCAACGGGCCATCGTGCCAGGACACTGACGCTCTCGGGGAGAGCCCTCAGCAGTGTTGGATGAGAAGGACATAGTCTCCCTCACCCCGGAACCTTCCAAGGGTGGAAGGATCCTCACCCTTGGAGGTGGGGCAGGGTGAAGGAAAGGAGTCCCTTTGAGGCGTTTTCTATCCTCATCTTCCAGGTCTCCCCAGTGGAATTGGCTCCAGGTGCCCATGGTGCAAACCTGCTTCATCATACACAGAAGCGGGCTCCAAAGCCTTTCCCAGGCTTTTCTGGGTCTGGAGAAGAAAAATCACTTACCGTGCAGCCAGAATTTTACTCAGATGGTAGAAAGGCCAAAGGAATTTTCAAAGCAGCTAAGACTTAGACCCAGTACGTGACTTGATTTCTCATTGGATCTCCATTTAATCAATATCACCTGAGCAATTATACCTGTTGTAATCTTATTGGTTGATCATGGTTCTGTCTATTTTGTGATTTCTCATTGTACTAATGTTACCTAAGCAACTGTATTTGCAGTGTTACTGGTTGACTGTAATTATGTCCCCACCTTAAATCTGCCTCACCTCATGGCTTTGCTCCATAAAAGCCCACTGAGAAGTGAGGAGGATGGGTCTCCCATTTTCGGGTTCCCCTTTTGTCTCTTTCAGGCAAAAGCTTTTTTCCTCAATAAATTTTTTCCTACCGTTTTTTTTTTTTTTTTTTTGAGACAGGGTCTTGCTTTGTAGTTCAGGCTGGCTCTGAGCTCACTATGTATCCCAAGCAAGCCTCTAACTCACAGCAATCCTCCTGCCTCTGCCTCCCAAGTGCTGGGATTACAGGCATCATGATATGCAGTTACTGAGGATTGAACTCAGGACCTCGCGCTTGCAAGGCAGATGCTGGAGCCACTGAACTAAATCCCCAGCCCAAGTTTTTCCTATTCTTTTTTTTGAAACAGGGTCTCGCTTTGTAGTTCAGGCTGGCCCTGAGCTCACTATGGAGCCCAGGCAAACCTCGAACTCAGCAATCCTCCTGCCTCTGCCTCCCAAGTGCTGGGGTTACAGGCGTGAGCCACCATGCCCGGCACTGTGGTATATGGTATTGATTGCTGGTGGGTGTGAGTCACCATGCCCAGCATTGTATGTGGTTACTGGGATCAAACTCAGGACCTTGTGCTTGCAAAGCAGGTGCCAGAACCACTGATCTAAATCTCCAGCCCCGGTTTTTCCTATTCTTAACCTCCCTCATTCCTAAAATTCATTCTATGCCTTTAGAGAACATGAACTGGTGTTTCAGGTATATTTCAGGCCAGGAGCTTGCTTGCCTCCCCTGTGTCACTTATATCAAAGATACCATGAAGCACTGTATTTATTCAGTTCTGTTCCAAGCCCTTAATGAAGTTGGGCACAAGAAATCTGTCCCTTAGTTCACTCTACCCTTTATAAATTTGAATTTCTGGCCAGGGGTAGTGGCTGATCCCTGTAATCCCAGCACTCAGGAGGCAGAGGCAGGAGGATTGCTGAGTTCCAGGGTTGCCTGGACTACATAGTGAGCTCAGGCCCAGCCTGAACTACAAAGCGAGACCCTGTTTCAAAAAAATTTTTTTTTGAATTTCTGAGATGGTCTCTTGTGTGTCTATATCTTGTTTTGTCACCCTTGGAAAAAGCCAATTAACTAGAGGATAGGTACTTGGGTTGTGGAAATAGTATTTTCCACTCAGTGTTTGTAGATGAGGAAAATCTAAACTGACATTCTCACATTTTTGCTCCTTAATGCTGAAGAGTTAAAAAAAAAAATCTCTTGAATTCCACAGCTGTTCCTGCTTTGTTCGTACATCACCTACCAATCAGTGTCAGATCACAGAAATTTCACTGTAAGATGTACAAGGGAACATTCTGCTTCGCTGGGCTAACTAGCTAGGGCTCTATTTCCAGCCCTGAGAAGTAGAATGTGCAGCACTATGGTTACTCTTCTACCTGACAAATGAAACAAAGATGTTTGTCTTTTAATATCACTCGTTTGTCTCCAATGTATGCAGCTTCTAGGTGCCACGAGCGTGTGTGCATTGAGAGAAGTAAACAATCCATGCCAAGGGAAATCTGGTCAACCATGATCCTAGAACACAAAGCAAAGACAATCCCAAGATTCATTTTGGTTGTTTGTAAAAGTAATTGTCATCTCAGTCACTCGGGAAGCCATCCTCCTCACACCGAAGAATATTGTTGGGAGTGTCATTAATATGCATCAGATCAATTCTGAGTCAGGTTTTCTTTAGCTCCCCACTTACACTTTCTTTATCTATTTTTGCTTGAAAAAGCCTTGTTGGGATTTTTAAAAATAGGGGCTGCTGCATGTTGCTCCAAGAAGGGCCTGCCTCTGCTCATCACTCTGGGAAGTATCTATTTTATAATCACATAATGAGTTCTTGGAACATTCTCTTTAAAAGGATAGCTACTCTGTTGTAAAAAAAAAAATAGTGTTATTAAAATTTGATAACCTCAAAACAGCCATTTGTGGTTATTTCAGTACTTAGGACTCCTTCAAGAAATAGTATGTACCATTTCCCTATAGTGCATTATTTATGACTATAAAGGAATAATAAAAAATTCTCTTATTAAAAGAAATGTTGGCCAGTACAACACAATGCAATTTTGCGTATGGCTTTTCTTTAGTTTTCTTTATTCTTCTAGCGTCATTGTAACGTGGAAAGAGAATGAGATTTGGGTTCAGAATCTTCTATTCTACTATTTTCCAGCCAAACGACCAATAAATAGCAGGTTATGTAGCCACTTTGAGGCTCAGGTTTCTTATCTATAAAATGATAGGGCTAATTTTCAGCTTTGCCCAAATGATATTATCGTTATACAATCAGTTTTAACTCATAAAAATGGCCACTTTATATGATTCAACCTAGTACGTTCTGCACAGATACAGAATGGAAGGCAGCCTGACATATGCCAAGGATACAAAGGAGGTTAGTTCTGCTAATGACACCTTTTAGCTGGTTGGAGTTTAAGAGCATTTATTTGGGTGGTCACATATGTTTGCTTCCGTTTATACTTTTGAGCCTTTACTTTTAGATCTTTCTGGTCTATTTTTAATCATTGTCTTGAACCACCCTTCCTAAATCTACCATCAATTTCATTTCAAACCCAAATGATGACTTCTAAAGGAAGTCAAAGGAAACCACCAACAGAGCGAAGCAGTAACCTACAGAATGGAGAAAAAATTGGCCAGCTACTCCTCCGACAAAGGATTAATATCTAGAACATGAAAGAACTCAATGAAAATTAGAGCCCTCCTCATTTAAAGACCCCAGCAAATAATGGGCATCTGAAATAAACAGACACTTTTCAGATAAAAAAAAATACAGATGGCCAGTAAATACACGAAAAGTATTCAATACTGCTGGCCATTCAAGAAGTGCAAATTAAAACAACCCTCAGATTCTGTCTACTCCAGAAACAATAGTTGCTATCAAAAAATCAACCCATAACAAATGCTGGAAGGCTGGGCGGGGGTCACATCTCCATTGGTGGACTGTGAACTGATACAACTGCAATGAAAATCAGTATAGAGATTCCTCAAAAAACTAAAAATAGAAATTCCACTTGATCCAGCTATTTACCTCCTAGGTATTGTTCCAAAAGAGTTCAGGAGGGCCAGAGGGTTAGCTCAGTGGTTCCGGCGCCTGCCTCACAAGCGCAAGGTCCTGAGTTCCATCCCCGGTAACCACATATAATGCTGGGCGTGGAGACACGCCCACCAACAATCAACACCGCATACCACAATGCCGGGCGTGGTGGCTCACGCCTGTAATCCCAGCACTCGGGAAGCAGGGACAGGAGGATTGCTGAGTTCGTGGCGGCTTGCCTGGGCACCATAGTGAGCTCAGGGCCAGCCTGAACTACAAAGTGAGACCCTGTCTCCAAAAAGAAAAAAAAAAAAAAGAGTTCAGGACATCATACCACAGTGATTAATGTATAATTATTAATAACATACTAAATTAATATAGTAAATTAATAATAGTATTAATGATATAGTAAATTAATAATAGCTAATAATATAGTAAATTAATAGCTAAATCTTGGAAGCAGCTCATTTGTCCACCAATAGATAAAGGGATAAAGAAAATGTGGTATTGATAAATAGACAATGGAATACCACTCTGCCATAAGAAAGGATAAACTTGAATCAAGTGTAGGAAATTGCAAGGACTTTGAGATCAAATCTTAAGTGAAGTAACTCAGACACGCTAACTTGAATATCACGTGGTTTCTCTTATATAAAAACTCTCTCTCTATTTATATAATAATGAAAAGACAAGAAAAAGAGGAAAAGGTATTGTAAATCGGCTTGGACAACTAACTAAAATTGTATTTTAACTTAGAACAATTGTCTTACATGTTTTATATGTTCTTCAACCTATTATTCTGGTTTTCAATCTGTATATGTGACAATTAACTTTATAAGGTCTTATAAGATGAATGAAAGAGAAAGGGGTGGGGAGAAGGCGGAAAAGAACTGAACTGCATTATGTACATGTACATCAGTGAGTGTAATCATTATGTACTGGAAACATGTAATAATAAAAGTAAAAATAAAATTTTAAACCCCAAAAGATAACTGACAGGACAAAAGAAGAAAAACCTAGTGTTAGTCTTACGAGAGTAGCCACATAGCCTCAACCTCAGAATCTGTAGTAGGCGGAAGGTGTAGGAAGACTGGCAAAATCTAACTGCAGTAAGCGCTACCACATTCTCTAGCAGTGAACAAAGCCTGTGTCAAATCCAAGTTGTGCATCATTGTGAAATCGAAAAAGCGACGCAGGTGAGTGGCCCAGGCAAAGCGGGTGCTGATCTCTGGCCATCCCACATTTGCGTTTGAATCGGCATCACATCTTCTGGTGCTTAGTGCAGGACCCTGTCTTGGGCTCTGCAGCCTCAGAGGGTTTGGAAAAAAACCTACCCAGGAACTCTGGCCTGGGAGAGGAGACTGGGTTCTCCACTCCTCAGACAGCTGCAGTGGGCAGCGAAGGCTTTGTTTTCTCATCTGTAAAATGCCAGGACCCAGTGAGTCTCTTAGTCTCTTCTGGCACTGATTTCTTTGGTTCTATAATTCCATGTTCATTGACATTGGTTAACTCTGGGTCGTATTAAGTGAATTTCGACTAGTGTGAGATAGGTCAGGGATTTGGGTCCTCTTCCCGAATACCTGGGTTCTTTAGTCCTTTACGATCACTATATGCCTTGCCAAAGTGATGGGGCATTCTTCACACAGTTCCAGGATGTGCTAATCAGGCTCAGATAAATATGCTTCACCAAATCCTCAATGGCGGGAAGAAAGGGCACTATTGGTATTTATGCATGCATTGAACTAAAGACCTATATGCCTAGTTTTGAGCAGCCATTATTTGGGGGACATATTGAAGTGACTAATAGTCCTTGTTCTTTATATCTGGGAGGAAAGAAAAATGGGAGGTAGTGCTATGCTTTGAAGGTTTCCCCTCCAAGCTTCCTGTATTGGAAACTTAATCCCCAAAGTTCTATTTTAATGATATTTGGAGGTAAAACCTTTGGGAAGTAACTGGGATTAGATTACAAGAGTTTCTGAGTGTGAGGTCCTCATCCCACAATTAGCAGCTTTACACAAAGAGAACCCAGCTAGCATATTTATTCTGTGTTGCCATGTGGTGTCCTGTAATACTTTGGGAATTTGCAGAGAAGACACTGGCAAAAAGGTCCTCACTGAAGCCCAGTAGATGCCTTCACCATGCTCTTGGGCTTCCCAGTCTTCAGAACCATGAGCTAAATAAATCTCTATTCTTCATAAATTATTCAGACTCAGGTATTTTGTTACAGCAATAGAAAATTAGAGACAGAGATAAGCAAGAACAAATGCTAATAAACAAGGAGATCATATATTAGTTGGTGTTGGGTATTAAAGGAAAAATACAGCTAGGTAACTGACTACCCCTTTGTCAAAGACCAGACATCTGAAATGTGCCTTATGTTGTTTCTGCATTCTCTCTTCTGTTCTGTCGAACCATGCATCTATTTTTGTGCCACTGCCATGCTGTTTTTATTCCTGTAGCTTTGTAGTATAACTTTAAATCTGGGAGTGTAATGCCTCTTGCTGTGCTTTTGTCATCCAGGATTGTTCATGCTTTTCTTTTTCATTTTAGTTGAGTACTACTCTGCACAATCAGCCTAGCAGATACTGTGGTTATGAAAAACTAAAGCAAAACACATGATACTCAGGATCAGAGAAATTGAATGTCCACAGCAGCATCACCAAGTCAGTACAAATTAAACAATTAGGCCCTGGGCCCCTGTTTCTTTACTACTTCTGAGCTATCTCCATTTCATTCCACTTCAGCCCATTCTTTTTTAAAATCCATAATCTAAACATAATGGCATTGAGAAGCCTGCTTGAAACTCGGCTCAGAAGAGGGTACGATACAGAGATCACAGTTGCTGTATGAAATACGTGTAACAAAAATCTCTGGGGTCTGAACTACAAATTAAATGTAATTGAATGTTTCCTTCTTTCACAGGAAGAAAAGAGCTTGTAAAATTGGGAAATGATCACTCCGAGTTGTCTTTCAAGATAGTCTATACCCGATCCCTGTTCCCAGGGTCATTCCCAAAGGCCTCAGAGCCCAGTGTGCACTGCTTGTAAAAAGGATTCACCAACTGGTGGTTGAGTGGAGCTGTGTGCATTGTGCGAGTTTTGTGACCCACACTGCCATCTTCTGGGGACTTCACTGTAGCCAGTTGTTCCATTTTTAGCGCCATTGTTCCAAATCCAAAATGGGTCTTGCATCTCAACCGGATCTGGTTCAGTCAAGTAAAATGATGAGGATGGTGGTGAAAGAGGTGGGCTAAAAAAACAAGGGCTTCTGGGTTGTCAGCCATCGTCACTGTTTTTTAAAAGAATACAGCTGATCAAATAACAAAATACAAGAGAAAACATAAGGGAAGTGATTCTATTTTGAAAAGGTAAAAATTGTTGGAATGACAATTAAGAAAAAGTGAAGAGGGCCAGAGAGTTAGCTCAGTGGTCACAGTGCCCACCTAGTAAGTGCAAAATCCCTGGTTCAATCCCCAGAAATCACATACAACAATACAGAGCGTGTTGACTCACGCCCACCAGCAATCAGTACCACACCCCACAGTGCTGGGCGTGGTGGCTCATGCCTGTAATCCCAGCACTCGGGAGGCAGAGGCAGGAGGATTGCTGGGTTTCAGGCTTGTCAGGGCTACATAGTGAGTTCAGGGCACCCTGAACTACAAAGCGAGACCCTGTCTAAAAAAAAAAAAAAAGAGAGAGAGAGAAAGTGAAGAAAACTTGAACAGAGAGACCATTCCTGGAACATGGAATCATGACCACTTTCTAAACTCTCCTTGCTTTCCAAAATGTCTGTGATTCTCAGATTGTAAGGTAGATTCTCAGATTGTAAAGTAGGCTCGTGCTCAGGTATATGGGTTGTACCAATTTCCTATGGCTACAGTAAGAAAGTTCCACTGACAATATCTCAAAGCAACAGAAATGTATTGTTTCACAGTTCTGGAGGCAAGAAATCAAACTGTCCCCAGGGCCATGTTCCCAGTGCTCTTGGGAGTGATCTGTCCCCTGCCTTCCTCTTGGCTCTCAGTGCTAGCAGCATCCCCCTCACTCCAATCTCTGGCTCCGCCATCACCAGAAGGCCTTCTCCTCGTGTATCCATTTTTCTTCTCTTATAAAGACACCAGTCATATTGGATTCGGGCCCATCTTACTCTAGGATGACCTTGCTTTAACTACATTTGTACCCTATTTCCAAATAAGGTCCTGTTCTGGGGTTCTGAAAAGTACATAAAGTTTAGGGAACACTATCCAGTACATGAACTTTGGGTTCAGATCTTGGCTTAGCTACGAATTATCTGTTTAAACTTGAGCCAGCTATTGGCTCTTTCTGTAGCTCCTTCTTCTCATCTAAGATGACAACAATCTTACCAACATCACAGGCTTTTTGGAAAGATGCAAAAAGAGGACTTTTCATGTACCTGTGCAGAGCGAGTGCTGAGCAGAAGACAAGTACTATTGCTTTTTTTTTTTTTTTTTTTTTTTTTTTGAGACAGGGTCTCACAATTTGTAGTTCAGGCTAGCTCTGAGCTCACTATGCAGCCTAGGCAAGCCTCAAACTCAGCAATCCTCCTGTCTCTGCCTCCTGAGCGCTGGGATTACAGGCGTGAGCCACCACGCCCGGCAAGTATTATTGCTTTTGCTATCAGGAAAACAGGCTTAAATTTAAAGAGAGGGAGCAAAAGGTCACACAGTCACCAGGCCAAACGAGGATATGTAAATGAACAGAACATTCTCTATCCAACATTCTTTTCCCTCTCATATTATGTTCAGCACCCAGCAAAAAAATCTAATTTAGCTCAGGAGATATGAGGTTGCAGATAAATGATTTTCTCTGATGCAAGAGAACATTTAAATCAAAACAGAGGCTCAGAAGAGATGTGAAACCACCTGTCACCACCTTCCCACCCACTCCGTGCTCTGTGCCAGCCTGACTTTCAGGGCAAGGTTCATTTAACTTGATTTCAAGGACATCCAAAGACTTTAGCATTAGTGGAGGGAGCCGTAAGATCTACTTGGCCAAAAGCAACAGCCTCATCATTCTAACTTAACTCCTTTTCATTAAGTTCTGGTATTGAGGGGTTAAGAAATACACTCTCGGAGAAGGTTGCGATATTCGCTTATTAGAAACTGGGAACAATTTAGGATGCATTTTCTTACCAATAAATCAAAGCCTTAAGAGGGCAGGATGTTCTAAGGAGAGGAAGGAGGTAGAGGAAAATTCCAGAGTCTGACTCACTGCAGTGTACATTTCCCGCCCCCCCGGAAAAGTTAGTAGGATAGAAATGAGAACCTCCAGGTAGTAACTCATTTGCCACCTGAAGAAAAACCCCAAGGCGATGATTGTGGTATATTGTGTTCCATGTGCTCCCATGAAAATGTCCATGTGGCTTTGTGTACACATGTGTTTACAGAACATGTAAATAAATATGAGTTGAATATGAAACACATGTGCCCATGTTTATAAAATATGCATCCACTTATGCAAATGACTTCCATCTGAGAACAAATGGTCATTATGTACAGAAGTGCTGCGAATCAGGGAGATGACTGGAATTTTTGTCCTCACACTTGAAGAAATTGAGTCACTAAAGTAATGTTTTTTGCTATAAAGGGCAAGAAACTTGCCTTAGGTTAACCTTTTAAACTTTATTACTTAAAAAGCATGGAAGTTAGAAAGAAAGCCACTCTGAAATTATATTTGCACGAGAGAGGAACTTTGAAACTCAAATTTACTTTCCAATGACTGTTGCATTTGACACCTTGCGTGTTCATGCACTCAGTTTTAGCAAACTACCCAAGCTTCCTAATACACTGGTGTGCCTAAAAACCTTTTGAGGGGCTTGTCCCAAATACATATTTCTGACCCTTTCCTCCAAAGAATCTAAAATAAATCAAGTGAGTCCCAGTAATTTGCAGCTTTATCAAATGTTCTGAGTGACCTGAGAGGCAAGTTCCTTGAGAAGGGGTGACAAGAGGAGGATATTTCTTTTCAAAAATGGGGAATGGACAAGGCAGGGCGTGGTGGCTCATGTCTGTCATTCCGGCACACTGGAGGCAGAGGCAGGAGGATTGCTGTGAGTTCAAGGCTTGTCTGGGCTACAAAGTGAGCCCAGGGCCAATCTCAACTACAAAGTGAGACCCTGTCTCAAGAAAATGGAGGAGGGTGATTGGGATGGGACAGCATCTGCAGAGGCCAATACAAGCAAAATGGAATGCAAGTCTGTCTACTCCCACAGTCCTTTGCTCTTCTCCGCCACTGGGTTAACAGGAGTTAAAATTCCAACTGGTTCAAATACTGATCTTCAGAGAAACCAATGTGTGTAGCCTCAGCTACTTGTCCACCCAATGTCCAACCTTGTTGAAGTAGAACTTATGTTATAAACTGTGGGTTGTAACTTTATGACATCAGCGAGGCATTATCAACAACAGAAAACTGAACGCACCATCATGTATTTAGCTGCAGCAGACCACAGGCTCTGCTTGGCTCCCCCTAGTGCTGATACGCACACTTCTGACACCGTCATCCACAGACTGACATAACCACCACCCTCATTCCAATCTCGACGAGGAACTTCTCCCTCACTTCAAAGACATCACCTACCCACGTCCTATTCATAATCCCAGAAATCTACTGATTTATTTCCCATTTGAGCAACCTTTTAAAAATTAAAAAGAATAGAGCAGAACGAAAGATAAGAAAAAACATCAAAGTGCATTTGAAAGAAGAGAAAGTATTGATTTGGAAAACTTTATTTCAGTTATTTATGTATAGAGAGGTGTGTGTGTGTGTGTGTGTGTGTGTGTGTGCGTGTGTGTGTGTGTGTACTGGATTGTGTTATAAAGTCTATTTCTTTGGGAGAATTGTTGGCAGAAAAAAGAAAAAGAAACCACAATAAATAATTAAGAAATGCTGTGACATTTGACAGAGTACACCATCAGCAAAACCCTCTTACTTCCCGCAGAACATACTCAGTAGAACAGAGCCCTTTTCCTCTGGAAATAGCTGCTGCTGTCATCCAGGTTTTGGTAAGGATGACTTGCTTCACATTTGGGTGGAAATTCATCCTCTGGACCTAAAGATGTAGCTTGCTTATTTGTTTGTTTGTTTG
>PVIC010052679.1:0-12093 GCA_004025085.1 Thryonomys swinderianus | reverse complement strand
TTTTTTTTTTTTTTTTGCTTTTTGAGACAGGGTCTCGCTTTGTAGTTCAGGCTGGCCCTGAGCTCACTATGGTGCCCAGGGAAGCTGCCGCGAACTCAGCAATCCTCCTGTCTCTGCCTCCCGAGTGCTGGGATTACAGGCATGAGCCACCACGCCCGGCATTGTGGTATGCGGTGTTGATTGTTGGTGGGCGTGTCTCCACGCCCAGCATTCTATGTGGTTACCGGGGATCGAACTCCGGTCCTTGCGCTTGCGAGGCAGGCGCCGGAACCACTGAGCTAACCCTCCGGCCCAGAAAACTAAGTTTTCCACAAAGGAATTAACTAGTTTAGCAGACTGTTCTCAGTTGATATCTGGATTTTGATGTGCATGATCCTGGTTAACTGATGACAAACTTAGTAATGATAAAAGCTCTATGTAAAATTGCCAGAATGAAAGACTTTAGGAATCACAGTTGAGATAAATATGGTGCTACATGCCTGGAATCCCAGCTACTTCAGGCTAAGGGAAAATGATCACAAGTTTGAGTCTAGCCTGGCAAACTTAGTGAGACCCTGTCTCAAAGATTTTTAAAAGGCTAGGGATGCAGATCATATATAGGGTGCTTTACTATTATGTGCTATGCAAGGTCCTATGTTCAGTACTAGTACTGCAAAGAAGAAAACAAGTACAGTTGTAAAACAAAATAGATATTTAAATGAGTAGCTATATTAAAAATGTATAATGGGTTATGTAAATTTGACATTGGCTTCAAAATTAGAACTTTTTTACATTGTAAGATGTTATACTCAAAGGTTTAAGATCATATTTGCTACTTGCACAGATTGGGACTGGACTGTTCTAAGAATCTTGAGATCAAAGGAAAAACATTCAGAAGCAGCATAATTAGCCCCTCAAGATGCACCACTGACAAAATTAGAGTGATCTGTGATTCTTAGGAGTTACAACTTGATATATCAAACAAGACAGTGATGGGACGTCACTGGTCTCGAAATATTGTAAGACATCTTTTATCATCTGCAAAGCTAAAGGCAGAAGTCTAGATCTCATAACTTCCCAAGATTTCTTCCATTATAAGAAATACAGCAAATAGATTCTTCTGGTCTTGCTTATATTTTGCTTTTTCAGCTATATCTATCAATTACAAAGTTTTAATTTTTGTGAAGTCCAGTTTCTTAGTCTCTTCCCTTATGGTTCATACCTTTTATATCTGAATAAGATAAGCATCTGCTCCCTGGAAAGTTTGCTTAGTTACACACCACTTGAGAGTCTAAATGACTCTGAAGTCCTTCTAAGACTGCTTGCTGTTTCCTCCTCAGACCTGTGGGGGCCTCAGCAAGAGCCAACTCTTTTTCCTCAGTGTACTTGAATAAATGATATCTCCAGACTTCAGGTTTTCATAAGAATAGATATTTGAGGGAATATAAGCTTCTGGTTTTTCCAGATGCCAGTGGCCTGCAGTAGCATAAACAGAATTGGACCTGTGCTCCCTATGTCTGATGGCAGTTAAGACTGTCCAGTGGAGGGTCCTTAGGGATGTTGAAAGGGTGTTCCAGGTTTGGGGTCAAAACTGGGTACAAAATATGCTTGGATTGTCCTTTTATAACCTATATATATGAAAGAAGAGAAAACTGAATCATCTATGTGTAATACAGATGGATGCTTTTGGCGTCACATATAAGAAACTGGTGGGAATCTTGTGTTATCTGCATGATATCTCAAGGGCATACACTGTGAGAATTTTCTGAGTGGATGTTTTTTCTTAATTGCTAGAAAGTAAGATATTAAATCATGTGATTCCAAGGGAAAGCTTAGAATTTAGGGCTGTATGTAGAAGTTCATAGAATGAATTTTATATGTTGATCTCATTCCTGATTCCATCTTAATTTTCCCTGTTTATTTTTCCTTTCATTTTCCTCATCATATTTTAAACATCAGTCATGCTATAGAAGAGTTTAAAATTAAATCTAGAATAAGGTATGATATGAAGTAAAGACTTAGCATACCTTTCTTATTCTGAGCATTTTTTTAAGTCTTCTAAGTTTAACATATCATGTGTGCTAGGCAAGCATGGGAGGTGAATGATGGGATTCTGAGTCCATGAGTGACTTGGCAGGGGCAGGACTTGAGATTCATCGCTGTCGGTGTGCAGGAAGAGTGGAGAGAGTCTAGTGTTCTGTATCTTTTCAAGCCTGAGAAACTTGTGTAAGTTGAAGCCTAGAGGGGAGTAAGAGGAATCAGTGTCATATTATGGGGAAACCAGCAGCTAAGGAAGCTCAAATTTAATGCCTCTGGTTGTCTAGCTTTGTCAGTTTTTATTTTCAAAAGAAGCACTTTGCTTTTATTTGTTCTAAAATAGTAGATTGTATCAGTTTTTTCTCAGTGCCCTTGTTTAGATCATCAAAGAGAATGAGTTATGACTTGAGAACCCTTGAGTGCTTAATAAATTCCATGTTGACTTTAAAATATAAAGTTATATTGGTTTTCTCTGAGAAAAAGATCATATGAGTGTCATTGGGTTTAAGGTAATGCTTCCTTGCAGAGTATCTATCTCAAATGGAATATATAGGAGAAGTTCATGTACTAAAGGAGCTTGTCATCTGAGGGTGAAGCAGCAAGCTTAGTGTGAGTTATGTTCTGTTTTGAAATGAGGCTTCTTTATAACATTTACTACTTTTTCAAAATCCTTCTCCTTACAAAATACTCAAGATATCATCAAGGGCTTAGTCTCTGTGTTACTTTTCTTGTTGCTGAGACAAGATACCCAACACCCAAAGTTAAAGGCAGAAAGGTTTATTTAGCTCCCAGGTTACACAGGTTTCTGTTCATAGTCAGCTGGCTCCAAGGCAGGATGTCATGTGGGTATGTAGAAGAGAAACAGTTCATGGTAGGTAGAAGGCAACAAAAGCAGCAAGCAACAACAGCAGCCCTCTTTCCATCCCTTAAGTTCTGTCCAGAGTACCCTCAAACCCAGATTGGGGCACCCTTAATCCTATCACTGTGCCCTGAGTCAATCACTGAATCACTTCCTTAATCCCAGCATCAACACTCTATATACAGCTACCTCTAAAAAGCCTCACCTGTTACCACACAAGGCTTTGAGGGAATGTTTAGATAGAAGCCATTACAGATGCTGAGCACACAGCAGGGATGTGGCGCATCCCCAGGTAGCATTGGAGTTCATTTCACTGCTACAGACTGACCTCCCCAGCCCCTTCCTGTTTCTCCCTACCAGCTGCTGGAATGGCTCTCAAACAGTCCTGATCTCATACATCCCACTCACAAATGGAGGTATTCTTTAAAAAGTAGGTCATGTCTTGTTATGAATGTGTTTTTCGAGCTTCCTAAAGTGAGTGAGTGTGTGTGTGTATGTGTGTGTGTGTGTGTGTGTGTGTGTGTGTGTGTGTGTGTAGGGGTGGCTTTGGGGAATGAACCCAAGGTCTTTTCACTGTGTCCCCAGTCTTTAATTTTTTTTTTTGTTTGTTTTTGTTTTTTGAGACAGGGTCTTGCTTTGTAGTTCAGGCTGGCCCTGTGCTCACTCTTTAGCCCAGGCAAGCCGCTGCGAACTCAGCAATCCTCCTGTTTCTGCCTCCTGAGTGCTGGGATTACAGGCGTGAGCCACCACGCCCGGCACTGAGGTATGTAGTATTGATTGCTGGTGGGCGTGAGTCATCACTCCCAGCATTATATGTGGTTACCGGGATCGAACTTTGTGCTTGCAAAGCAGGCACTGGAACCACTGAGCTAAATCTCCGGCCCTCCAGTCTTTAATTTTAAGACAGGGTCTCAACGAGTGTCTGAGTGGCCCAGACTAGACTTGAAATTGTAATCCTCCTGCCTCAGCCTTCCACAATGCTGGGGTTACATCTGATGCTATGTAGATTTTAAAAGATTACTTGAATAATCTACACTTGCTGAAAGATCTCATCCAACAGAGAAGAATATAAAGTAAAATCTAGCCTCTCTTTTTCCACCTGTAGCCTTGCGTGTCACTTGATGTGTATCCCTTTGTGGTTTTCTAAATATGTAGAATTTTAGATGTTAGATTGGTTGGTTAGACAGTTGGAGAGTGGTGTGTTTGTTTTTGAAAAATGGAAATGCATTAAACTTGGTGTTGCTATTTGGTTTCTTTCTCATATAGTAGCTTGTTCTGTATGTTTCTCAAAACATCCACTTTAACTGAGGGAGAGAAATGAAAGTACCAAACTGCTGCTTTGGAAAGAAGGAAAGAGTAGGAAACACTGAAGCCCACAGGGGGAACTAACTGCTGCCTCCTTCAGAACAGATTAGGCCAATCTGTGGTTCTCCTGACCTTGGGCCCCATTTCACCAGTGTAGGGAGGCTTTACTTGGTATGTTCTGTAATGAAATAACAGGTGTGTAGTCTATGCTAATGGTATAAGTATCCAGCAGCCTCAGGGCAATTTGTTTTGCACTTTAGTGAATTAGGCAATTTTAAAAACTAAAGATTGTATCCTTTCAGTACTAACATTTTCAAGTTCAACAATAGGGTTTTGGGGCTGAGCTAATCTTAGCATAAAATATTTTGTCCCTTTTACTTGTTTTGTGTTGAGTTTTGGGCCTGGGGCTCCTTATTACAAGTGCAAGGTGGAGTTGGGGAAAGGGTATTGATACCCCCGAGGAAGGGAGAAACAGCTAGGCAGCAATGTCTTATGTTCTTTTCCTGGCTGCTGGTTCTCCGGGGGCACTGTATGTATGGCCACCCAGTTTTTTTGGTGGGGAAAGTGAGTGAAGGCACATGGCCTGGGACGGTTCCTCCCTTAGTCCCTCATACAGTGCTGATGAGTGCAGGGTTGACAGAGGTTTGAGGACCAGATCTTTCTCCTTTTTTTACAGGCCTCTTTGTAGCTTATCCATTCATGTTGTTTCATTTTGTTTTTCCTGTCTTGGGGTAGGGAAAAACTCATTCTTGTTTTACAGTTTTACAAGGGAAGTTAGAAGTTCAGTGTTTGTAAATAAACATGTTGAAATTTCTCTGGAGAACACTATAAAAACACGTTATGTCTAATGGTTTGAACATGAGTTGTGTAGGAATTGTCACAGCTGATGGACGTGCTTTTCTTCCTGACCCTTCTTTCTAGAACCCACACGGCAGTTAAAATAGCTCCAAGATACAGTGCCCCTGTAATTCATGTCTTAGACGCATCCAAGAGTGTGGTGGTGGTAAGTATGAGCCTTTCCATTTTATTTCAGATGTGCTGTAGGGTGAGAACAAAAGAAGCAGTAATAGCTAAGCATGTCACTCAGGATCTATTTATTCTTCTAATAAATCTAAGAGATGTAAAAAGCAGCCTGGGGCTTATGGTGTGCCACCACAGCACCTGGCCTGTGGGAGGAGATCCTGTGCTTTCAGAGACACTTAGAACCGAGAAGCAGAGAGGGGCGGCATCAAGATGAGTTTATCTTGAGCCTTCCCAACCTACAAATTTGTCTACTTTACAAATGTGAATAGGTGCCTCCCTGACCACTGCTAGAGTTCAACAGAATGTGGGATTTAAAAAGTGACCTAGAGAGAATGGGCCAGTAGATCCAACCCCAAGACAGAAAGGAATTCACTAGTATTTAAATCCAAAATAATAGGTCTGTTTTTAGTGAATATAATAAACAACTTGCCCCACGTCCTGCTTTTTCTCTTGCAGTGAAGGCTAATATCCTGCTGTTATCAGATGCTTTTTTTTCCTAAATAATAATCTACAGCAGCTAAGGGGACATCAGAGTGGTCATGTGGCCTTGAGGCTTCCATTTCTGAGCTGCAGAATCCTTGTCTTTAAGTGACATGTCACCTGGAACCTGGGTGTGGTTGATAAGAGCTGGGTTCCCTTTTTGCCCTCATTCTTATCAGAGGAGCACCTTGGTACACCCCAACCTTCACATTTTATAGGACAGGAAATCTGCTCAGGGGACTCGATAATCTGGAAGATGTCAGTGACATTGTACAGCTTGCCTTAGAGTGACCACATTTTCTGAGCTGTCTTCTGAAAGAATTCTTTCAGATCTGTGAATTTACTTACATGAAACTTACAGAGTAATCAGTATGATTGAAAATTTATAGGATATTGAACTAAGTGTTTCACTGGGTTATTTTATTTAACATGTTCATGACGGAGCTCTAATTCATGTATCTTACTGCTGGGTGGCTTGCTGGTGGTACATGCATGATTGTCCTATTGGTTGGCTTTTATTAATTTTATTAGTAAAAGGATGAGTAAAAGTGATGAGATCCATTTGTAGCATGAGTGGTGCTTCAAGCCAGTGAGATTGTGTTAATTCTTAGAGTGACCTCAGGAGATACTTTTTTTTTCTTTCTTTTTTGTACTTGGAATTGAACTCAGGGTGTCACACTTGCCAGGGAGGTGCTGCACCCCTGAGCTATATCTGCAGACCAGATAGATGCTTTTATTATCCTCATTTTAGAGATGAAGATGTAAAAGAAACGAAGAAGCTACTAACTTCTGAGGTTACATATCCATCAGATGACAGGGAGTCTTACTCTATGCTAAATTAAACTTGCTTCTGTTAAAATTTAACGAGTTTTTAAAGTGATAAAATTAAATCAGGCTGCACTCATAAAGATGCTCTAAAATTTTTTCAGTTGACATAGATTAATATACAAATAAGCCAAATTTCTATTTTTTTAAATGGTACTGGGAATCAAATTTGCTTATGCTTGCAAGGCAGGCACTGGAACTACTGAGACTAAACTTCTAAAACAATGTTTATATCTTGTTGGATTATTTTTCATAGGAATTTATATCAGGTCCATGTTTGAGAGAAGTGAGCCCCTTTTTCAGCCTAATTGCTGTTTTCACATGCTGTGAATGGCCCTGAACATTTTCCATTTGGAGCCAAGGCTGTTGGACTTTGCTGAGTGTATTTCTCCCTAAACAGGTGGAGGTGGGGCCAGCCCTCAGGCCCGTGTTTGGAGGAGATGCTCCTTCGTTGTCCTGAAAAGCTTAGTGGCCCAGGTCTGCTAAGAACCAGGCAAAGGACAAGGAGTGGGCCTCAGTGCTCTGAGATTGGCCTTACTGGGTAGTACTGTGCTTAGCTTGTCTTGTATACAAAGATAATGGCCACTTTGTGAAGTGACTCAGACATAAATATAGTGATAAATAATTTGAGTACCTGTGGGCGGCACTTTCCAGGAGCCAGTGGTATAATGTGTTGTGGTTGATCATTGTTTCAGGATTTTTTGCTGTAACTATAATGAACATAGGGCAGGACCATGTGTTAGCACCTGTCTTGTGTATTTGAAAGTATTTCAAGAGGCGCAACAAATACATTGGCTGGAGAGTAGGTCTGAGGATTCCCGTGCTTTCTTTTCAAATACAAGTTTCAGTATTTAGTTCTTTTTAAATTATAACACATTTCAATGTGCTTATTCTCATTGTGCAGCTGTTGTCATGAAAAATTATAAACAAAGGAATGTAAAAACTGTAACAGTGTCTTGGTGGTTGGCATGAAAACACCTGGTGGCAAGCACTTGATATTTTGGTAAAAGGATTCCACAGATTAGCCATATATTGGTGCGAACTCACATCCTCCCTTTCTTCCTCTCTCCCTGTTTTCCTCTATACTGAGGGATTGAATGCAGGGACTCAATAGGCAAGCTCTCAAATGCTGAGCTACATCACCAACACTTTTTGTTTTATAATCTTACTCAAGGTGCCCTTGAATGTAATCCAGTATTAGTCTCCTGAGTAGCTGAGGTTGTAAGATGTGAACCTCTATGCCTGACAATGAACTTGTTTAAATTTAAGCAAGAAACACTAGGCATGAAGGTAGTCCAGGAGCTGGAACCTCTCTGGAATGTGAAAAGAGTCAGAAAACCATAGTATATTTTTACTGCCTGATTGTTCCTATATGCCAGGACCTCATATATTTTGTGAGGGTTAGAGAAATCCAGGCTTTGCTTTCTCAGGGTATATGATCTTGCAGATTGTATTTCAAATAATGATTTTGTGTACTTTTGGAGGCTCAAGAATCTGCCTCCCCTTTAATGTAGCTCTCTGGTGGGATTGCTCAGTAAGGTCTCTACGGAGCGAATGTGGTGTAACACAGGGAAATACTTTATTTGGGGGTCTAGTTTTAGGCCTGCCACAGTGGCCTTTTCTTTAGTTTTTTGATGCAGGATCTCACTTTGTAGTTCAGGCTGGTCCTGAGCTCACTATGTAGCCCAGGCAAGCCTCGAGCTTAGCAATCCTCCTGCCTCTGCTTCCCAAGTACTGTGATTACAGATGTGAGCCACCATGCCCAGCATGGTGGTATGTGTTGCTGATTGCTAGTGGGCATGAGTCATGACACCTGGTATTGTATGTGGTTAATGGGGCTCAAACCAGGGACCTTGCACTTCTGAGGCATCCACTGGAACCACTGAGCTAAATCCCAGGCCCACAGTAGCCTTTTCTTAATGTGAGTGATTTTGCTCTATATTAACTCATTGGTGATTGATAACAGAGATGGTTAGAAGAAAACTCACACAGAATCACAGATCTTCAAAGAGGCACATGAACTGTCATCCAGTCTAACTTGCTCAGTTTCAGATGAAGAAACTGACCCTTTCTGCCTTTTTGGGTGTTAGAAAATCATGCTAAAGAAGGAGGGACAGGGCAGCACTGTGCATTTAAACTGATACGATCAGCAGCCATTTCTTCATTCTTTATAACTTTATTTTGAATTTGGATGGTAACTAGTCTTCTACCAGCTTTATAATCAACTCACAGATTATATTATCTGATGTCAATTTTATAGTTTAGTGAGTATCCTCATGTTTTTTTAGATTGTTTCTTTTCATATTTGTTATAAGCCCATAGCTGACCATGAAGATGAGGTCTAGCCTCATTCTTTCCTTAAACATGCAGTGAGGTGCAGATTGTATTTGCCAGACATAGAGCAAGATTCCAAGGGTGCAGAGGTGGCCAGTATGACCCCAGCTCTCAAGAGCTTGTCCTCTAATAAGGAAAACAGACATGCTTACTAGACAGGTACTAAAGTAATCAGGCACCAAAAGCCTGAAATAAGGCAGTAATAAGAGGGGAACAGAGTATCTTTGAAACATTGAAGAGGGTTTTAATCCAGTGTCTTGGGTTCCCCAAGACCACCCCAGGTTCAGTAATTCACTAGAAGGACTCACAGATCTCAGAAACATTTTACACAAAATCACAGTTTGTTATTATTATGGAAAGGAACAGCTTAAAATCAGTGACAGCAGTGGGCACATAGGGTGGAGTCAGGAGTGATAAGCACAGGTATCTAGTATGTCAGGGCCAGGCCTTTCTTTGGAACCTGCTGGCTATGACATCCATTTCCACCCAAGTTTATCCTGTTCTGTACCCCAAGCAAAAGGTAGTGCAGTTAGTGAAGCAAGATCAGACATTGTTAGTGCAGGCTTCCCGAGGGAGGTGTTGCCAGAGCAGCCCGTTATTGCAGGATTTTATCTTTTGCTCCTTTGTGGTTATAGAACCTTATCTTGCATTTCAGTGTTCTCAACTGTTAGATGAAAATCTAAAGGATGAATACTTTGAGGAAATCATGGAAGAATATGAAGATATTAGACAGGACCATTATGAGTCTCTCAGGGTAAGTGACAGAAATGGGTCTTTGTTCATTTGGGCAATGAAGTGATCCTACAGTTTTTAATGTGACTTTATTCACGATTTTGAGGTGGATAAAGGCCTGAGGGCCTTTCAGAGAAATCTTTTTTTCTAGTTCAAATCAGATTTCTTCACTGTTTATGTTCTCAATAACTTTTGGCTAGATTGACATGAATTTTATGTATTCAGCAAACATGTCCTGGGTCTCCAGTGAGTGTTACGTGCTAGATACCAGCATTATGAGGATAAAGAAAACATGAGTCCATACCTAGCAGAAAGATAGTAAAGTGTCTAGAGGTGATGTTCACACATCCTTGTTGAGGTGTAGTGGAGGAAAACAGATGGCACAGCCCTGGCTGTGCAGCAAGCTTGTTCCAGGGCTTGCCTGTAGGTTTTAGAATTCCATGATCATTCTGTAGAAGTCATGGGGCTGTTTCCTCCTTGTAATCTGCCTCCTGGACTCCTGTTAAGTGAATCGGGGTGCAGTTAGGGATGTGAAATCAGAACACGCAGCCAAAGAAAAGACGCTGTTTGTTTGTTAGGTACTGGAGAGCCCCAGATGCTGCATGTGGTTTCTCTTTATCTCCTTCGGTTTTGCCCACACCTGATTTCTGTCTTTGGGCCCACGGGGTGGTTGTGGCAGACAGAGGCTCCAGATCTTTGATGCCCTGAAAGCACCATCACACTCACTCACTGTGAGGCCTGCAGAGTTGACCTTTCAGGGACATCCATAGCTAATGGGAGCTTATCATTCTTCACTATCTCTGGTTCTGGTGCCAGTGGGAAGTGTATGGGATGGAAAGGAGCTGCTTTTTAGGATAAGACTTTTTATGGAAGGATTTTTTTTCCTTACAGAAATTCTATACTGCCTCTCTTGGTCTTGTTTTCATGGTAGAGATGGAAATGCTGAAGAGTCTCTGACTAAACTGCTTTTTTTCTTCAACAGGAGAGGAAATACGTACCCTTAAGTCAAGCCAGAAAAAATGGTTTCCACATTGATTGGCTGTCTGAACCTCCCCCAGGTCTGTGTGGCTCTGGTCTGGAGACAGAGTGGGAGTGGTCACTGCCCACGGGCTGAGGAGATGTTTGCAGTTACACGGCTACAGAATGAAACCGGCAACTCAGAACTTTGAGTTGTATATAATAATAAGTCACCTTGATAACTGACAAGCAAGTAACTAGGAGTCATTTAAGGAAAACCTATGCCAGAGGCTGTCCTGTGATGGGCCCACCATAGTCCCCTGAGTCCTTCGGGCAGCTCTGTGATGAGTGTGGGTACTACCTCCATTTTAAGTTAAACTGAATCTCCAGTAATAACTTTTCGACTGCTGAGATTCTACCTCAGATTAGTCTTATAGCTTGTGTCCCTTTTCTTGCACTGTGCTCGACTGGGCCTCCCTCAGCTTGCCCTGGGTCTCAGTGGCATATACAGCATAGAAAATACCTTTGCGGGCCAGGTGTGGTGACGCATTCCTGTGATCCCAGCATTCAGGAGGCTGAGGCCGGAAGATAGCCACAAGTTTGAGACCAGCCTGAACTACATAGTTCAAGATGCATTACACAGTGAGACCCTGTCTCAAAAAACTGAACAAAAAGCCTTTGCATTGACTGATCTTGAAAACACTGCAACACTTCCTATTTCTAATTTACCTTATTAGTCTCTTTATCCTTGGATGCTTCACTTTCTTTTTATCTCCTTGAGTTTCTTTTATTTCTAGCTACTTTCTTGCCTAGCATAGGTGCGCATGTAGAAATAAAATGTGTAAGATGTTTTGACAGGCTCAGAGAGGTATGAGATACAAATGCAAAACCGAGACAGGGTGAACAGGGGTTTTATTAATTGAATCCATATTTCCAAGGTAATGTCTTAAATCAGCTTTCACTGCTCATGACATCTATGTTCTACATACGTGCAGCAGAGTTGAGAGGATTGAATTGGGGACATGGGTGTGCGCGGTTCTGTTTGGCTCCTGCTGCCCTGAATGTGGGTGAGTGGAAGGAGCGCCAGAGTGAGAGCCGAGGAGGCCATCTCAGCTCGGCTCCTGGTTCTGCTTTAGGAGGTGATTTTGAGTGTCTTTTGTTCTCACTGGGATTTCTAATGGGTAAAAGGGAGTTACTTCATGGAAAAACTGGAAAGGTAAAATAAATATGTGAAAATCCTTGAAGAAACATAAATCACTACTGTGTAGTCCATGCTATGATTACTTGTTTTTCATGTGTTTCATTTGCTGTTTGCTTTGCTTCTCGATGCAGTATGTGTTAGCCGGGCTGATTTTGAACTCACTATCCTCCTGCTCGGCTTCCTGAGTGGCTGGGGTTACAGGCTTACACCACCGTATGTAGCTGGCTCTTCATCTTTTACTGTGCAGTTGGGCTAATAGCACTACAGCAAGTCGTTTTTGACCAAATTGAGCAACCAAAACATGTATTGCTAGAAATAGTCCTGTGAAGATGCACAGTGCCTGGCAGGGACACTTTCCAAG
>PVIC010052678.1:0-12097 GCA_004025085.1 Thryonomys swinderianus | reverse complement strand
GTAAACAGGCTTGGTAAAACTCTTGGAGACATTGGCTTAGGCAGAGACTTTATGAATAAAACCTCCCTAGCACAAGAACTAGCAGAAAGAATCAACAGATGGGATCTCATCCTACTGAAAAGCTTCTGCACAGCCAAAGAAGTCGCTGGCACTGCTAGAAGACTACCAACAACATGGGAAAAAATCTTTTATGTTTTGAACATTCTAAAACTCATTCCTGAGGTAATAGTCTTAGATTTTACTCTTAAATGCTCTAAGTTTTGCTATTTGCTGTATAAATAAATACACACGGTGGTCCTTGATCCATTTTTACTCTCTTCCTTTGTAAATAGATTGTATAATAAATGTGCCTTTTCAACTCGTAAAAAAAATAACAGTTTTCAGAATTGTATCACTAGGCCTTCTACCTTCATTCTTTCAGTTTTTGGAATGTTTATTAGTTATTCATAGTGGCAAGTTACACTTCAAATGGGGAAAACACATCATCAAAATTATATGGGATTGGGCTGGAGGGTTAGCTCAGTGGTTCCAGCGCCTGCCTCGCAAGTGCAAGGACCTGAGTTCGATCCCCAGTAACCACATATAATGCTGGGCGTGGAGATATGCCCACCAACAATCAACACTACACACCACAATGCTGGACGTGGTGGCTCACGCCTGTCATCCCAGCACTCGGGAGGTAGAGACAAGAGGATTGCTGAGTTCGCGGCAGCTTGCCTGGGCACCATAGTGAGCTCAGGGCCAGCCTGAACTACAAAGCGAGACCCTGTCTCCAAAAAGCAAAAAAAAAAAAAAAAAAAATTATATGGGATTGGGCCGAAGGGTTAGCTCAGCGGTTCCGGCACCTGCCTCGCAAGCGCAAGGTCCTGAGTTCGATCCCCGGTAACCACATACAATGTTGGGCGTGGTGACTCACGCCCACCAACAATCAATACCGCATACCACAGTGCTGGGCTTGGTGGCTCCCACCTGTAATCCCAGCACTCGGGAGGCAGAGACAGGAGGATCGCTGAGTTTGAGGCTTGCCTGGGCTCCATAGTGAGCTCAGAGCCAGCCTGAACTACAAAGCGAGACCCTGTCTCAAAAAAAAAATTATATGGGATTACTGTATATCCCAGAAACCAGAATGTAGGCTTCTGGAGGTTTCAACAGTGTGGTCCACAAACAATACTGAACAGTTTGTCTAAGAACTTAGCATTTGTTTATTTAGAGGTTTAGAGGACTGCCATAGACTTCCTGAGTGCTCTACTGTAGGAACATAGTTCAGTTTGTCTACCCATTGCAATGTCCACCAGAGGCAGGACACGGGATCTTGGGGGGATTAAATCTCTGCTAACACTCCTAATAGTCCATGGCACAAGGTTGTTTTGAACTGCAGTGTGTCTCACCGTCACCCCGAGAACATCAGAGCATGACTGTATTTGAAGATAAGACCCTTAAGGAAGTATTAAGATAAAGTGAGGTCACATAAGTGGATTCCACTTCCATGGGACTGACTGGTATTTTCAGAATCAGAGGAAATTTGGGAACACCAAGTATATCACCCAACAAAAACCATGTGAGGAGCCTGTGAGGAGGCAGCCAACTGTGAGCCCAGGAGAGAGACCCCAAGAGAAGCTGATCTAGCCAACACTTTGATCTTGGAGTTACTCTTCTCAAAACCATGAGAAAATAAATTTCTATTTAAGCCATCAAATGTGACATGTTGTTATGGGAGCCCTAGAAGTACAATTTATTAATACTAGAAATACTGTTGACTAAGTATAAATCAATTTCAGTATCCATTATCATATTAAACTAATCACAAGAAGCAATTTGGATTTGTAACTATAGACATAAAATAACTTCTAAATTTTAACATTCTTTCATACTTATGTTCTAATCCACTCATTTCCTAAATAAAAGTACTTCCTATCTTTGCTATGCCTGTAAGTACTGTATCTAGAAGTCTAATTATCCTAACAACTTTATTAATATACTAGAAAAATTGAAAATTTGCATTTATTGTACTGTGAATCTGATATTAAATAATACATGGGTGAAATTTTCTTCATAAAACACCTAACAAGCTCTTTAATACTTTTTTTTAGCTAAGAGCCTCTAAAACAGAAATTTAAAGTTCTCTGGAAACACTTGAGAAGAAACTATGTAACATAACTATGGATCTTCAGATTCTGCAGAAACAATTTTCAAAAAATGGTTCATAGTATGTGTCCTTTACCAATAAAAATAAATATATCAAATTTTTAGAGTGCATAATTAATATTAAATCCTTTTCATCACTGTCTGTAATGTATCAGGTAAACACTAGTTAAACAAATCTCAGCTCTACGGATAGCCAATTGGCCTACTCAAGAAAGCAACCTTCAGAATGGCCATCAATGACTGTAACAGAAGGCCAGGACAGAAGAAACTGCAATTCAGCTCTCCACATCTTGATCAAGACCTAAAGTTTTAATAAGTGTCATAGACAAAGTCAAATGTACAAAATGAAACTCCATACCCTGTAGTCTCCACACTCATTTCCCTTCCCTCAGCCCCTACCACCTACAAAATAAGCTGAAACAGAGAAGTTGATATCTCCATAGATTTATCTTTGTGGGACATTGTGTATAAACAAGTCAGACATTATGTTGCCTTTTATGTCTGATATCATCCACTTATTTTTGCATAGTTCATTTGTTTGTTTGTTTAGACAAGGTCTAGCTTTGTAGTTTAGGCTGGCTCTCAGCTCACTATGTAGCTCAGGCAACCATGGAACTCACAGCAGTCCTCCTGCCTCCGAGTCCTGAGTGCTGGCATGGCACCCAGCATTATGGTAGATGGCACTGATTGCTGGTGGGCATGAATCAGCATCCCAAGCATTGTTGTATGTGGTTATCGAGGACCAATTTCGGGACCTTGTGCTTTCAGGGCAGATGCAAAGAGCACTGATCCCTGGCCCTGCATACTTCAAATTTTATACACACTGTAATGTTTGTCATATTATTTCACTGTTTTGCTACATTCCATTTTATAGATATACCACATTTTATGGTTCCACCAACTGATGAACAATGGGTTATGCCCACCTTTTAACTATTATGAACAATATTGACATTGACATCTTTGAACATTGGGGTTTTTTGTTTTGGTTTTGGTTTTTTTAGTTTTTTGAGACAAAGTATCACTTTGTAGTTCAGGCTGGGCCTGAACTCAGTACATAGCCCAGACTACCCTTGAACTCACAGCAATCCTCCAGCTTCTACCTCCTGAGTGCTGGGATTACAGACATGAGCCACCATGCCTGGCATTGTGATATGTGGTACCTGGGATCAAACTTGGGACCTTGCACTTGCCAGGCACTTGCAGGAACCACTGAGCTAAATCCTGGCCTGAACAATTCTTTGTATAGATGCATATTTTAATTTCTCTTTGGTATACAAATAGGAACAGAGTTGCTGCTTTCTAAAGTACCTGCACCATTTTTCACCTCTTACCATCCATATAGGAAGATTCCAATTTTTCCACATCTGGTCATATTATCTGCCTTTTAAGTGGTGAAGTGGTGTCCATTTTGGATTTGATTTACATTTTCCTAGAGACTAATGATGCTTATTATCTTTTGTGTGTTTTTTGGCCACTTTCATATCATCTTTGGAGAAAAGTCTACTGACATCCTTCAGCAATTTTAACTTATTTGTCTTTTATTGTTGACTTGTGAGAGATGCTTTTACATTCTTGGAAGCATTCTATCTAGTATATTTTTCAAATATTTTGGCCCATTTGGAGATCATCATTTCACTTTGTTCATGAGTTTTATAAGCTAATTTATTTTTATTTTGTTTCTTGGTCTTTGGATGTCATATCTAAGACAAATTTACCCAACACAATGTCATGAGAATTTGCACTTATGTTTACACCTAAGTGTTTTATGATGTTGTTGCATTCAGTTGTTATATGTTCCTTTACTATGAAGATTTTAACGGTGTGACTATCTTGGACTGCTTCATCCTTAGTCACAGCCTCCTTCACTTCTGTTGCTAGGTCTGTCTTCATTGGTTGCATGTGTAGTTTCTTGGAAGCAGCAGTATCAATGTGACCATGATCAACCATTTCTACAACTTTATTTACATTCTCTTTCAATTTAGCTTTAAGTATTATCACTTTTCAATTCTTTACTGTCATTTCAGCTTGATTGATCTGTTCCTTCTTTCAGTTATCCATTTATAGAGTATATCACATAAATTTATCACTGGGACAGAGAGAAGTAACACAACTTTATACTTCACCATCCATGTGTGGCCTAAACAACAGAGTGTAGCATGATCAATCACCAGCAGGCTTTGCAAGAAATGTCATGATTCATCACCAATCATAATAGTTTGGAACTTACGTGTGATTTGTGAGCCAAAGACCTACAACGGCGCTTGTACTGCATGTACATAAATTATTTATTTTGTGAGTTTTGTGTTCAACTAATGAAAAAGACCTAGAATGGGGTCCTACTTTAAAAATAAGCAGGTAAGAGAGAGCACTAAGAAAGGAAAACAATGAAAATGAAAGTGTTATGGGTAAGGTTTACTTGATGGTGAGGTCAGTAATCCACATAGGGGCATTTCCCTACAGCCTCTGAGTGAGGAAACCATGCCTTGTATTCTTCACATGCACTGTTTCTGCCCAAGGATCCCTAATGCACTATATGGACCAACAAACTGATGCAAATTAAGGATTTACAGTAGGTAAGTGAAAAGAAAATCCCCCATATTTGCAAAGACAAATTTCCTGCAACTAAATCCAAAGATTCCTCTTTGCCAACTTACCTCTCTCATAGTCCTTGGAACTATCTCCCACTCTATCTATTCTTCCTCTCAGAGAAATCACTTGAAAGATACTGAGGAAGCTGAGCCCCAGTCACCATGCACACTGTCATCTCAATAAAGTTTTCCTTGTCCAGATGCTAAATAGTGCCTCTCCTCTCTATCCCAAATAATTTCCTTGCTGATAAAAAGCCAGCTTAGTGAGAAATTATGGAGTCTGGGAAATTTTAGATCTTGAGTAACCCATCTTGGAGAATGCCACTGTATTTACGTCATGTAATTTCCCCAAAACAAAACTGAGGAATCTTCCATCATCTCTTTCCAAAGATGCGTCCCATGTAGGACCCTATCTCTCCCCCTTCTTCTTATATTGCTTTTGTTATGAAACAATTATTTCCTGGGATGAAGCTTTTCTCAGAATCGTCCTCTTCTTTCCCCAACTTGGGAGAAGATATTAAACATTTGCATTCTCATATGCCACAACTGTGTCTCTTTGCAAGACATTCCACTGAATGACTTGGAACGAGGTCAAGAAGTTAAACGTGCGTGTGAGGATGAGCACACATCATTTGAGTCCTTCTGATGGTTGGTGCTTTTAAAAGTCACAAATGTCAGGCATGATTGAGGAACTAGTGTGACATTCCTTTCTCTTTCATTATTAATGCATCGTTTTTGAGACAAATTCAATCTTCTTAGCATAGATTTGAATGACTTTTACACAAAAATATTGCTGGGTGATAGGAGGTAAAAATAATAGACCAGTTTAGTCCCTAACACTCAGTGGATCCTAGGAGCAGACGCCAAGCATCCAGGGCCCTGGCTGCTGCTCAGTTTGTGCTCAGCCCCCCTGCATTTCCTGCCACTGTGTCACCCAGAGCACAGTAGTACATGGCCGAGTCTGGCTCTTGCACTGACGCTTTCTTCAGGTGGAAGGAGCTGGTGTCTTTATCGTATGTGGCTTCAAATCCCTTGTTGCTTCCCTGATCATTGGCTTTCATGGCCTTGAGAAGGAGCTGTGGACCTTCCCCAGGGTACTGGACATACCAGAATAGGTTGGGATACCGTGTGGTTTCATAAGAACAATTCACAGTGAGGGAAGCTCCTTCAAGGAGAGTCACTTGGCCTTCTGTCTGAATCACTGAGTCTCCACTCACTCTTCCTAAAAAAGAATAAAGTAATATAAGTCTGTGTGGCTGATCTTGGTCAACCCATGGCTTCTCTAAAAGAAAATTGTGTTTAAAAAAAATTTTTAAAGGAAACAAAGCTATGTATATAGGGGTGGGAGGGTGGGAGGGTGGGTAGAGGGAGGAGAAAAATGAGAATTAAGTCGTGCCATTTACTGGTACAAATTCTCAATGTTCAGTGTGATCGCAACGTATATATCTAATGTACTGATACTCAAATTTTTTAAAAAATGTATTGACAACATGGAACAAAAAGGTACTAAGTTTAACGTACCATTTTACTTACCAATCATTAAGAAGGCTACAATCACTGGTCCTGGAGAGCAGTTCATTTTCAGAGTATTCACAGGCTGTGAATCTTGATTTCCTAAGAAAAATGTTTAACGTCTCAGTGAAAAATGAACGTGACTCAGGAGTAAAACCGGAAAGAGCGTTGTGCACCCCCTTGTGGGCAAGAAGCTAAATTCAGCTGATTATTAATGTTCTGTCAAAAGTCAGAGCTGTATATTTCCAACTCTGGCTTTTGTCTAAAACACCTGTTAACTGTCAGGTGTTCTTATGTAATTCTAAAGACCAGTTGGTGTTTTTAACAAGTTTATTTTTACCCTACTCATCAGCTTACTTGACAGCACTATGCCACAATATTTCTCAGGAGAATTTTATTTTTTCTTATTTAGCCATTTAGGCAACACTCCAATCTGATGAAAAATCATATAATAAAATTTTAGGATAAAATCAGAATATTACCGCATGTTTAGTCATCTGAAGGTGAGTTTAAAAGGCATAGAATTAAACTTTTGTTCATTATATGTGGATGGAGCCAGGAGGATATGACTCCACGCGGAGCCTGAGACTCGGGAAAACCGAGTCACTCCAGGTGCAGCCCCGGACCACCAGCCCCTGACGGCGACGTGATGCAGCGTCTGTTCCTTGGTTGCTCTGCTAGTTCCTGTTCCCTAGTTAACCATCTGTTTCCAGGCTGTCCCGGTCTCACATGTCCTCGAGACTAAGATGTTTTCTTAAAGCATGGCACTGTCTCCTCCAGGTGTAATGATGGGGTTTCTCTTCCTCGTCTCCCAAGCTTGTCCTATTGCCCTCGTGATTCTGTTTCACTGCTATAAGAATCCGTTTCCAGCCCAGTAAAGTTACCATTAGCCAAGCTTTTGGTCAGTTTCATTGTGCCCGCGATTCAGAACCCCAGATCCCCTTCTCAAAGAAGGAGACTCTAACAGTTACACTATTCCCACCCAGGGAAAAGAATAAGAAATGGTGATTAACAAATATATATATATTTTTTGAGACAAGGTCTCGCTTTGTAGTTCAGGCTGGCTCTGAGCTCACTATGTAGCCCATGCAAGCCTTGAACTCAGAAATCCTCCTGCCTCTGCCTCCCAAGTGCTGGATTACAAACGTGAGCCGCCATGCCTGGCATTGTGGTACATGGTACTGATCGCTGGTGGGCACAAGTCACCACGCCTGATATTGCTGTATGTGGTTACTGGGGATAGAACCAGGGACCTTGCACTTGCTAGGAAGGTGCCAGAACCACTGAGCTAAATCTCCTGCCTGACAAATATTTCTTAACTATACAGACAATTGGATAAATGAATTGTCTTTGCTTGAGAAAGTGCCACTATATAAAATATATTTCTTCACACTTAAGATATCAATTATAACAGATGAAATTTAATGAAAGTTTCTAGGGGAAAAAGAAATTTTATATGATATATAGACTACTTAAAAAGTTGAAAAGTTGCTGGGCATAGTGGCTCACACCTATAATCCCAGCACTCAGGAGGCAGAGACAGGAGGATTGCTGAGATCGAGGCTTGCCTGGGCTACATAGTGAGCTCAGGGCCAGCCTGAACTACAAAGCGGGACCCTGTCTCAAAAAAAAAAAAATGTTGAAAAGTAGCTGAGAATGTAGTCTAGTGCTAGAGTAGTGACTAGTGTCCATGAGTCCTAGTTTCACAGGAAACATGACTGCAGGAATGCCACAGGATACCTAATTGCATTAGCTGGTACCCAAGCTGGTGACAGCCCCTCCCAATATGTCACAAAAATAGAATTCTAGGGCCGGAGATTTAGCTCAGTGGTTCCAGCGCCCGCCTCGCAAGCGCAAGGTCCTGAGTTCGATCCCAGTAACCACATAGAATGTTGGGCGTGTAGACTCGCACCCACCAGCAATCAATACCACATACCACAGTGCCGGGCATGGTGGCTCACGCCTGTAATCCCAGCATTCGAGAGTCAGAGACAGGAGGATTGCTGAGTTTGCGGCGGCTTGCCTGGGCTACATAGTGAGCTCAGGGCCAGCCTGAACTACAAAGCGAGACCCTGTCTCAAAAAAGAATTCTAAATGATAGTAGCCCAGGTTTCAGCTAGCCATTTGTTTACCCTGGTTCCTTTAATTGCTAATCAACCCTCTCCTAGCAGATTCCCCACTGCTGACTCCCAGCACACCTGTGTTGAACAAATGGTAACCTCCTGGCCTTCTTTCCAGCCTCCTCCCCCTGCTCACTAGATTCACCACTTTCCTGAAAAGTAACTACCTGTAACCATGGAAATTGGCTGGACCTGATAAAGTCCTGCTAGCTGATATGCAGATCTGTAAAAAGTCTGACTGTAAATCAAGGTGTTACCCCTTCCCGTTTCTTTAAAACTGTTGGAAAAACTGCAACAGATGGTCAATCTATGGAGAAAGGACTCATTTCCCTCGTGGCTGACCTTCGCTACCAAATAAACTTCTTTTCTTTGCCCAAGTTCTGGGTCTCTCAAGTACTTCCTTTTGCCATAACACTAGGTTTCTGGAACTGCAAAATAAGTTATATATGTATATATTAGGAAAGCTATTTAGTCACCTATAAAAATTACCCACATTGATTTCTTTCATCTGAGGATAGCAAAAGTAACTGATTGCTTTATTTGCTGTGGCTTCAGAATTATTGTTCTGATACTAAACTTTTTATGGAAATTTTGCTTCAACTGTGATTTATGCTAAAAATATTAACCAGTGTCGTACAGTAAAATTATTGTCACCACAGGAGAGGATACCACTGAACATGTATTTTCCTCAAAAACCAAAGAATGAGCTTCATCTCACCTTCTAGAAACTGTAGAAAGATGTCTGCTGATGTGGAGATGCACGTCCTAGAAAGATAACAGTTCTTTGTGTATAAAAGTTAGTTGGGAATTAAAGTAAAAAACACACCTTTGGCAATATTTCCTCTTACTAATGAAGTCAAACCTTCAAACTTAAAAAAATAGCCTCCTCAGAATGTTTGTGGTATTTTATACATGACATGGGTTTCCAAAATAGTCTTGGATAACACTGACCAAGTGAACAGGTAAGGTCTGACTCCAGCACGTCTAGGGCCAACAAGGAAAAAGCCTCTAAACATTGCTGGTTTAAAGCCATTCCCTGTATAGTAGTATCCAGTGACAGTAGCAAAAGCAAAACTAGCTCACTGGCGCTCTTTTTGGCCAATTTATAGCAAAAGGGCTCATAAGAAGGGAAGAAGCCAGGTGAGAATGAAGGACGCCTTTTTTCTGCCATCCCTGCCAGCATTTATCCTTGGACATCAAAGCCTTTTTCAATGTGCTTCCTGGAAAACTCCTTTTTTATGGATTCAGAGAAGCAGCTACTAAGCACTGTAGATGTAGTCACTAGGGGACTGCAGACTGAAATAGAAAATTTTGATGTGGCTCATGTTCACATTCATACTCAACCTTCTTTCTCCCTGTTCCCTTCCTCATCATGTCAGATTTGTGTAGAAACTAATGCCACATGGCAGGAAAAAATTCCTTTCTAAAAACTATAGAATGAAGCTCTCAAACTCTAGTCTTTCAAAGAATTCTCCCTTCTTTCTCTAATTAGTTTTGGTTCATCATTCTTTGAAAAGGTCAAACTAAACACAAGACTTTGGGCACTGTGTTACCAAATCTCCAAATTTATATTTTCCCCCATTGACTCAAGAAGGACCAGAGAGGAGCCACAGCAAGCAGTTTAATGAGAGAACCAGTGGCAGTTGATACCTCTAAGGAAAACATGTGACACTGTTCCCAGAGTGCCTTTCACAGTAAACAGTTGGCGAATGACCTCAGGCCAGAACCTGCTTCTATGACTGCAGAAAAGGGGCTGGTGGAGAGGCAGTGGGTCAGATAGGAAGCCACCAGCAACTCTCAAGGCTCAGTGCCTGCCGGCTGGATCAAGCACTGCTTGGTGCTCTGTTCTGTGCCGCATTACGTCAGAGGGAGATTTTCCAAATTAAGCTACAGAAACAGTGACCACCCTATCTTGTTTTGTTCCACTGTCTTAACAGCTATTAATAGCTAAACTAGCATACAGGCAAAATGACAGTTTCTACAGATTACATAAATTTGCCCAGTACCTATTGTCCTTTAGATATTCTTATCCAGACACCCTGGTCTAGTTGAGTTTACAGTATCTCCTAGATTTGGCAAGAGTTTTGCTTTTGAGAATGCAATTATACATATATACATACATACATACATACATATATATACATACATACATACACACATATCAGTTACACTAGAATGATGAGGAACCACTGAAAACTAAATGTTTAGAATACTTTAATTATATTAAAGCCATGGAGCCTAACAGAGAAAAACAAATAGGAAGTTTTAGTCAACTCATTGCATGTCTTTTTAATTGATTTTATTGGTATATTTTATACATACATTATGACCACATTCAACTTTGAGAATTTCTAACTGTATATAACATATATTGTTTGTCACTTTTTCACATTTCTCTGCCCTCCCTACAACCCCTACGACCCTATATACATTATTGTATATCTTTAAGGTATACAAGTGAGGTTATAGAAAGGATATTGATCACAAAGTCCTTACTATAGGGAGACAAATTAACATGTCTATCACTTTACACAGTTGGTCTTTAACAATAAACTACTTATTTAACAAATATCTCAAAGGCAATATTAATTTTATCCTTCATTTCCTTATGTTGCACAATAGATCTCTGGATTTGTTCATCCTACATGTCTATTACTTTGGCTTTTTTTTTTTTTTTTGAGACAGGGTCTTGCTTTGTAGTTCAGGCTGGCCCTGACCTCACTATGTAGTCCAGGCAAGCCTCGAACTCAGCAATCCTCCTGCCTCTGCCTCCCGAGTGCTGGGATTACAGGTGTGAGCCACCACGCCCGGCACTGTGGTATGTGGTATTGATGGCTGGTGGGCGTGAGTCTCCACACCCAGCATTGTATATGGTTTCCAGGGATCGAACTCAGGACCTTGCGCTTGTGAGGCAGGCGCCGGAACCACCAAGTTAACCCTCCGGCCCTTCTTTGGCTCCTTTGACTAAATATTAGCAACAGAGAGAGAATAGCATTATCAGTTTGACACTTCTGTATTTTATATATTTGATATATAATGTTTTGCAATCAGAAAAACTAACAATCTTCAAAACTCAAAAATTAATCCATATCAGAAATTGTGATATTCCTACTAAAGTATTATTTGTATGAACCTAAATAGCTAATATAAATTCAACTTTACAGTCTGAATTTCAAGTGAAACATCATAAACTCCCTAAGAACCCACTCAGCACAACTGGATATCCTTGGATTACAGCAATGTGTAGGTTCCATGCCATGCGCCCCAGACCCTGTACTATGTATCTCTTCATTTACTACTCACTTTTTCCTGTGTATATAAAAATGTTACACTGTGAGCTTTAAATAAGTTAAATTAAAAAATCAAATTCCAAAAGTCCACTATCCAACAGCCAGCCAACAAAATGCTTTAACTTTTATTTGTCATCTTGAATCGAACTTTAATATTGTTTTTTGCATCTCATGACAGAAATCACAAACCATAATGTCAAATTCCACAACAGAAGAGCCTTGTACCTGGAAAAGAGGGGTGCCCAGCCCGGGGTAGGTTTGCGCGCGGGCTGCAGGTGCCCGGGAAGCAGTGTGCGCTGCTGCGCAGAAATACACAGCTGAGTCTCCGGGCCGGGCGTCCGTGAGGCGCAGGGAGACGTGTCTGGCTGCCTTGCTGAGTGAGACGACGCGTCTCTGCTTCTCATTTGTCTCCCTGTTTGAACGAATGTCGATAACGAGC
>PVIC010052677.1:0-12096 GCA_004025085.1 Thryonomys swinderianus | reverse complement strand
TATCCATGCCTCTCCCATTGTTTTCAATGGAGCTTTCAGGAACAAACACTTGTTTCTCTAAGAAAAATAGGGCTACAGACAGATCCATATAAGCTTCAATTCAGTTTCAGAAACTCAGTTTACAGCAAGACGTTCTCAGTTCCAGCTCCTTGTTTGGTGGAGAAACCTGCTGTTATCCCACATTCTCACTTTGGTTTCAGTGGAGCTTGCAGGAAAAAAATAACTGTTTCTCTTGGAAAACAAGGGCTATGGAGCTCAACATGTAGGCTTGAATTCAGTCTCTGATACCGAGTTGACAACAGGACGTTCTGAGTTCCAGCTCCTTGTTTGGTGGAAAAACCTCCTCTCATCACACACTCACCCCTAGTCTTCAATGGAAGCATCACCTAAACAGAGAAATAAAGCTGGCAAGCTGCACTCTAGGCCAGCAGCTTCCACACCAAGCCCTGTGCAACTCTTGCATCACAATACATCCATAGAATAATAGCTGTGGTTCTCCTGTGCTTGACCCTACAAAGAGAGAGATATATTCCTAAGCAGCCTTGTCTTACCTAAGGCCCAGGGAATCTGTAGGAATATGCTGCACTTGCTCTGGAATAAAAGGCGACACAGAGTGTTGGGTGTGAAGTGCAATGTACTTTCTGAAGCTGAGATCAGAAGAGAATGTTCTGAGTGCCAGCTGCTGGATTGGTTGAGAAAGCTGCTGTTATCCATTCCTCTCCCATTGTTTTCAATGGACCTTGCAGGAAGAAACACTTGTTTCTCTAAGAAAAAAAGGGCTACAGACGGATCCATATAAGGTTCAAATCAGTTTAAGAAACTTAGTTTACTGCAAGACGTTCTCAGTTCCAGCTCCTTGTTTGGTGGAGAAACCTGCTGTTATCCCACATTATCACTTTGATTTCAATGGAGCTTGCAGGAAAAAGTAACTGTTTCTCTTGAAAATCAAGGATTACGGAGCTCACCATGTAGGGTTGAATTCAGTCTCTGAAACCGAGTTGACAACAGGACGTTCTGAGTTCCAGCTCCTTGTTGGTTGGAAAAACCTCCTCTCATCACACACTCACCCCTAGGCTCCAATGGAAGCATCGGCTAAACGGAAAAATAAAGCTGGCAAGCTGCAATCTTGGCTGGCTGCTTCTAAACCAACCCTGTGCTTCTCTTGCTTCACAATACATCCATTAGTTCAATACCTGTGGTTCTCCTGTGCTTGACCCTACAAAGAGAGAGATATATTCCTAAGCAGCCTTGTTTTACCTAAGGCCCAGGGAATCTGTAGTAATATGCTGCACTTGCCCTGGAATAAAAGGGGACACAGAGTGTTGGTGTGAAGTGCAATGTAGATTCTGAAGCTGAGATCACAGGAGAAAGTTCTGAGTTCCAGCGCCTTGTTTGGTGGAAAAAGATCCTCTCATCACACACTTGGCCCTAGGCTTCAATGGAAGCACCGGCTAAGGGGAGAAATAAAGCAGGCAAGCTGCACTCTTGGCCGGCAGCTTCTAAACCAAGCCCTGTGTTTCTCTTGCATCACAATATATCCATTAGAACAATAGCTGTGGTTCTCCTGTGCTTGACCATACAAAGAGAGAGATATATTCCTAAGCTGCCTTGTTTTACCTAAGGCCCAGGCTATCTGCAGGAATATGCTGCACTTGCTCTGGAATAAAAGGGGACACAGAGTGTTGGGTGTGAAGTGCAATGTGGATTCTAAAGCTGAGATCCGAGGAGAATATTCTGAGTTCCACCTGCTGGATTGGTTGAGAAAGCTGCTGTTATCCATTCGTCTCCCATTTTTTGCAAAGGAGCTTTCAGGAACAAACAATTGTTTCTCTAAGAACAAAAGGGCTGCAGAGGGCTCCATGTTAGCTTCAATTCATTTTCTGAAACTGAGTTTACAGCATGACGTTCTGAGTTCCAGCTCCATGTTTGGTGCAAAAACCTCCTCTCATCACACACTCGCCCCTAGGCTCCAATGGAAGCCTCAGCTAATCGGAGATACAATGCTGGCAAGCTGCACTCTGGGCCGGCAGCTTCTAAACCAAGCCCTGTGCTTCTCTTGCATCAGAATACATCTAGTAGAACAATAGCTCTGGTTCTCCTGTGCTTGACCCTACAAAGAGATAGATATATTCCTAAGCGGTCTTGTTTTACCTAAGGCCCAAGTAATCAGCAGGAATATGCTGCAGTTGCTCTGGAATAAAAGGGGACACAGAGTGTTTGGTGTGAAGTGCAACGCAGGTTCTGAGGCTGAGATCAGAGCAGAACGTTCTCAGTTCAAGCTGCTGGATTGGTTGAGAAAGCTGCTGTTATCCATGCCTCTCCCATTGTTTTCAATGGAGCTTTCAGGAACAAACATTCGTTTCTCTAAGAAAAATAGGGCTACAGACGGATCCATATAAGCTTCAATTCAGTTTCAGAAACTCAGTTTACAGCAAGACGTTCTCAGTTCCAGCTCCTTGTTTGGTGGAGAAACCTGCTGTTATCCCACATTCTCACTTTGGTTTCAGTGGAGCTTGCTGGAAAAAATAACTGTTTCTCTTTTAAAAAAAGGGCTATGGAGCTCAACATGTAGGCTTGAATTCAGTCTCTGATACCGAGTTGACAACATGACGTTCTGAGTTCCAGCTCCTTGTTTGCTGGAAAAACATCCTCTCATCACACACTCTCCCATAGGCTTCAATGGAAGAAGCGGCTAAACGGAGAAATAAAGCTGGCAAGCTGCACTCTTGGCTGGCAGCTTCTAAACCAAACCCTGTGCTTCTCTTGCTTCACAGTACATCCATTAGTTCAACAGCTGTGGTTCTCCTGTGCTTGACCATATAAAGAGAGATAAATGTTCCTAAGTGGCCTTGTTTTACCTCAGGCCCAGGGAATCGGCAGGAATATGCTGCACTTGCTCTGGAATAAAAGGGGACACAGAGTGTTGCTGTGAAGTGCAATGTAGATCCTGAAGGTGAGATCAGAGGAGAACGTTCTGAGTTCCAGCTGCTGGATTGGTTGAGAAAGCTGCTGTTATCCATTCCTCTCCCATTGTTTTCAATGGAGCTTGCAGGAAGAAACACTTGTTTCTCTAAGAGAAAAAGGGCTACAGACGGATCCATATAAGCTTCAATTCACTTTCAGAAACTCAGTTTAGAGCAAGATGTTCTCAGTTCCAGCTCCTTGTTTGGTGGAGAAACCTGCTGTTACACCACATTCTCACTTTGGTTTCAGTGGAGCTTATAGGAAAAAAATAACTGTTTCTCTTGGAAAACAAGGGCTACGGACCTCACCATGTAGGCTTGAATTCAGTCTCTCAAACCGAGTTGACTACAGGACGTTCTGAGTTCCAGCTCCTTGTTTGGTGGAAAAACCTCCTCTCATCACAACCTCCTGTAGGCTTCAATGGAAGCATCACCTAAACAGAGAAATAAAGCTCACAAGCTTCACTCTAGCCTGGCAGCTTCAAAACCAAGCCCTGTGCTTCTCTTGCATCACAATACGTCCATTAGAACAATTACTGTGGTTATCCTGTGCTTGACCCTACAAAGTGAGAGATATATTCCTAAGCAGCCTTTTTTTACCTAAGGCCCAGGCAATCTGCAGGAATATGCTGAAGTTGATCTGGAATAAAAGTGAACACAGTGTTGGTTGTGAAGTGCAATGTAGTTTCTGAAGCTGAGATCAGAGGAGAACGTTCTGAGTTCCAGCTGCTTGTTTAGTGGAGAAAGCTGCTGTTATCCATTCCTCTCCCATTGGTTTCAATGGAGCTGGCAGGAACAAACTCTTGTTTCTCTCAGAAAGAAAGGGCTACAGAGGGCTCCATGTAGGCTTCAATTCAGTTTCAGAAACTGAGTTGACAGCAAGACGTTCTGAGTTGCAGCTCCGCGTTTGTTGGAGAAACCTGCTGTTAGGCCACATTCTCCCATTGTTTTCAATGGAGCTTGCAGGAACAAACAGTTGTTTCTCTGAGAAAACCAGGGCTATGGAGCTTAGCGTGTAGGCTTGAATTCAGTTTCTGAAACTGAATTTACAACAGGACGATGTGAGTTCCAGCTCCTTGTTTGGTGGAGAAACTTGCTGTTAGGCCACACTCTCTCATTGGTTTCAATGCAGCTTGCAGGAACAAACAGTTGTTTCTATGAGAAAACAAGGGCTACGGAGCTCACCATGTAGGCTTCAATTCAGGTTCTGAAAGTGAGTTGACAGCAGGAAGTTCTGAGTTCCAGCTCCTTGTTTGCTGGAGAAACCTCTTCTCATCCCACACTCTCCCATAGGCTTCAGTGGAAGCAGCGGCTAAAGGGAGAAATAAAGCCGGCAAACTGTACTCTAGGCTGGCTGCTTCTAAAGCAAGCCTTGTGCTTCTTTCACATTAGATTCTATTCATTGGAACAATAGCTGTGGTTCTCTTGTGCTTGACCTTACAGAGAGAGTGATCTAATCTAAGCGGCCTTGTTTTACCTAAGGCCCTGGGAATCTGCAGGAATATGCTGCACTTGCTCTGGAATAAAAGGGGACACTGAGTGTTGGGTGAGAAGTGCAATGTAGTTTCTGAAGCTGAGATCAGAGGAGAACGTTCTGAGTTCCAGCTGCTGTATTGGTTGAGAAAGCTGCTGTTATCCATTCCTCTCTCATAGTGTTCAAAGGAGCTTTCAGGAACAAACACTTGTTTCTCTAAAAAAAAAGGGATAAAGAGGGCTCCATGTTAGCTTCAATTCATTTTCTGAAAGTGAGTTTACAGCATGACATTCTGAGTTCCAGCTCCATTTTTTCTGGAAATAGCTCCTCTCATCACACACTAGACCCTAGGCTTCAATGGAAGGATCGGTAAATGGAGAAACAAAACTGGCAAGGTGCACTCTAGGCCGGCAGCTTTTAAACCAAGCACAGTGCTTCTCTTGCCTCAGAATACATCCTTTAGAACAATAGCTGTGGTTCTCCTGTGCTTGATGCTACAAGAGAGATATATTCCTAAGTGGCCTTTTTTTATCTAAGGCCCAGGAAATAAGCAAGAATATGCTGCAGTTGCTCTGGAATAAAAGGGGACACAGAGTGTTGGGTGTGAAGTGCAATGTAGTTTCTGAACCTGAGATCAGAGGAGAACATTCTGAATTCCAACGGCTGGATTGGTTGAGAAAGCTGCGGTTATCAATTCCTCTCCCATTGTTTTCAATAGAGCTTGCTGGAATAAATACTTGTTTCTCTAAGAAAAAAAAGGGGTGCAGATGTATCCATATAAGCTTCAATTCAGCTTCAGAAACTCAGTTTACAGCAAGACGTTCTGAGTTCCAGCTCCTTGTTTGTTGGAGAAACCTGCTGTTATCCCACATTCTCACTTTGGTTTCAATGGAGCTTGCAGGAAAAAACATAACTGTTTCTCTTGGAAAACAAGGGCTATGGAGCTCACCATGTAGGCTTGAATTCAGTTTCTGCAACCGGGTTGATAATAGCACGTTCTGAGTTCCAGCTCCTTGTTTGGTGGAAAAACCTCCTCTCATCACACACTCACCCCTAGGCTTCAATGGAAGCATCACCTAAACAGCGAAACAAAGCTGGCACGCTGCACTCTAGGGCGCCAGCTTCAAAAACCAAGCCCTGTGCATCTCTTGCATCACAATACATCCATTAGATCAATAGCTGTGGTTCTCTGGTGTTTGACCTTACAAAGAGAGAGATATATTCCTAAGCAGCCTTGTTTTACCTAAGGCCCAGAGAATCTGCAGGTATATACTGCACTTGCTCTGGAATAAAGGGGGACACATAGAGTTGGGTGTGAAGTCCAATGTAGTTTCTGACACTGAGATCAGAGGAGAATGTTCTGAGTTCCAGATGGTGGATTGGTTGAGAAAGCTGCTCTTCTCCATTCCTCTCCCATTGGTTTCAAACGAGCTTGCAGGAACAAACACTTGTTCTCTGAGAAAACAAGACTATGGAGCTCACCATGAAGGACTGAATTCATTTTCTGAAACTGAGTTGACAGCATAACGTTCTGAGTTCCAGGTCCTTCTTTGGTGGAGAAACCTCCTCTTGTCCCACACTCTCACATAAGCTTCAATGGAAGCACCAGCTAAAGGGAGAAATACTGCCTGAAAACTGCACTCTAGGCTGGCCACTTCTAAAGCAAGCCCTGTGCTTCTCTTGCATCTGAATATATCCATTAGAACAATAGGTGTGGTTCTCCTGTGCTTGACCCTACAAAGAGAGTGATATATTCCTAAGCGGCCTTGATTTCCCTAAGGCACAGGGAATCTGCAGGAATAAGCTGCAGTTGCTGTGATATAAAAGGGGATACAGACTTTTGGGTGTGAAGTGCAATGTAGTTTCTGAATCTGAGATCAGAGTGGAAGGATATGAGTTCCAGCTCCTTGTTTGATGGAGAAAGCTGCTGTTATTCTTTACCTTCCCATTGCTTTCAATGGAGCTTGCAGGAACAAACAATTGTTTCACTAAGAAGAAAAAGGGCTACAGAGGGATCCATATAAGGTTCAATTCAGTTTTGTAAACTCAATTTACAGCAAGATGTTATGAGTTCCAGCTCCTTGTTTAGTGGAGAATCCTGCTGTTATCCCACATTTTCCCTTTGGTTTCAATTGAGCTTGTAGTAAAAAATAGTTGTTTCTCTTGGAAAAGAAGAGCTATGGAGCTCACCATGTAGGCTTGAATTCAGTTTCTGAAACCGAGTTGGCAACGGGACGTTCTGATTTCCAGCTCTTTGTTTGCTGCAAAAACCTCCTCTCATCACACACTCTCCCCTAGGCTTCAATGGAAGCAGCGGCTAAAGGGAGAAATAAAGCCGGCAAGCTGCACTATAGGCTGGCCGCTTCTAAAGCAAGCCCTGTGCTTCTCTTGCATCTTAATACATCCATTAGAACAATAGCTATGGTTCTCCTGTGCTTGACCCTACAAAGAGAGAGATATATTCCTAAGCGGCCTTGTTTTACCTAAGACCCAGGGAATCTGCAGAAAAAGCTGCACTTGCACTGGCATAAAACAGGACACAGAGTGTTGGGTGAGAAGTGAAATGCAGTTTCTGAAGCTGAGATCAGAGCAGAACATTCTGAGTTCCAGCTGCTTGTTTGGTGGAGACAGCTGCTGTTATCCTTTACTCTCCCTTTGGTTTCAAAGAGGTTGCAGGAACAAACACTTGTTTCTCTTAGAAAGCAATGGAGCTTGCAGGAACAAACAGTTGTTTCTCTTAGAAAACAAGGGCTACAGAGGGCTCCATGTAAGCTTCAATTCAGTTTCTGAAACTGAGTGTACAGCAAGAAGTTCTGAGTTCCATCTCCTTGTTTGCTGGAAAAACCTCCTCTCATCACACACTCTCCCCTAGGATTCAATGGAAGCATTGGCCAAACAGGGAAATAAAGCTGGCAAGGTGCACTCTATGCCGGCTGCTGATAAAGCAAGCCCTGTGCTTCCTTCACATTAGAATATATCCATTTGAACAAGAGCTGTGGTTTACCTGTGCTTGACCCTACAAAGAGAGTGATATATTCCTAAATGGCCTTGTTTTACCAAAGGTCCAGGGAACCTGCAGGAATAAACTGCAGTTGCTCTGGCATAAAAGCGGACACAGAGTTTTGGGTGTGAAGTGCAATGTAGTTTCTGAAGCTGTGATCAGAGCACAATGTTCTGAGTTCAAGCTGCTTATTTGGTGGAGAAAGCTGTTGTTAACCATTACTCTCCCATTGGTTTCAAAGGAGCTTGCAGGAACAAACAGTTCTTCCTCTGAGAAAAAATGGGCTATGGAGCTCAGCGAGTAGGCTTGAATTCAGTTTCTGAAACTGAGTTTACAACAGGACAATGCGATTTCCAGCTCCTCGTTTTCTGGGGAAAACTGCTCTTAGGTCACACTCTCAAAATGGTTCCAATGGAGCTTGCAGGAACAAACTGTTGTTTCTCTGAGAAAAAAAGGGCTACAGAGCTCACCATGTAGTCTTGAATTCAGTTTCTGAAACTGAGTTGACAGTAGGACGTTCTGAGGTCCAGCTCCTTTTTTGGTGGAGAAACCTGCTGTTATCCCATACACTTCCACAGGTTTCAATAGAGCTTGCAGGAACAAACAGTTGTTTCTCTTAGAAAACAAGGGCTATGGAGCTCACCATGTAGGCTTCAATTCAGGTTCTGAAAGTGAGAAGAGAGGAGGATGTTCTGAGTTCTAGCTAATTGTAAGGTGGAGAAACGTCCTTTCATCCCATGGTCTCCCTTAAGCTTCAAAGGAAGCAGCTGCTAAACAGAGAAATATGGCCTGCAAACTGCACCCTAGGCTGGCCAACTCTAAAGAAAATCCCGTGCTTTTTCTGGCATCAGAATGTATCCATTTGAACAATAGCTGTGGTTCTCCTGTGCTTGACCCTACACAGAGAGTGATATATTCCTAAGTGGCCTTGTTTGATCTAAGGCCCAGGGAACCTGCAGGAATGAACTGCAGTTGTTCTGGCATAAAAGGGGACACAGAGTGTTGGGTGTGAAGTGCAATGCAGTTTCTAAAGCTGAGATCAGAGCAGAACGTTCTGAGTTCCAGGTGCTTGTTTGGTGGAGAAAGCTTCTGTTATCCATTCCTCTTCTATTGTTTTCAACAGAGCTAGCAGGAACAAACACTTGTTTCTCTCAGAAAGAAAGGGCTACAGAGGGCTCCATGTAGGCTTCAATTCAGTTTCTGAAACTGAGTTGACAGCAAGACACTCTGAGTTGCAGCTCCTTGTTTGGTGGAGAAAGCTGCTGTTAGGCCACACTCTCCCATTGTTTTCAATGGAGCTTGGAGGAGCAAACAGATGTTTCTCTGAGAAAAAAAGGGTATGGAATTCTCCGTTTAGTCTTGAATTCATTTATTGAAACTGAGTTTATTGCAAGGCGTTCTGAGTTCCAGCTACTTGTTTGGTGGAGAAACCTGCTCTTAGGCCACACTCTCCCTTTGGTTTCAAAGTAGCTTGCAGGAACAGTTGCTTCTCTGAGAAAACAAGGGCGACAGAGCTCAGTGTGTAGGCTTGAATTCAGTTTCCGAAACTGAGTTGACAACACGACGATTTGAGTTCCAGCTGCTTGTTTGTTGGAGAAATCTGCTGTTATCATTTAGTGTCCCATGTTTTTCAAAGGAGCTTGCAGGAACAAACACTTGTTTCTCTATGAAAGAAAGGGCCACAGAGGTCTCCGTGTAGGCTTCAATTCAGTTTATGAAATACAGTTTATAGCACGATGTTCTGTGTTCCAGTTCCTTGTTTGGTGGAGAAACCTGCTGTTAGGCCACACTCTCCCATTGTTTTCAATCGAGCTTGCAGGAACAAAGAGTTATTTCTCTTAGAAAACAAGGGCTACAGACCTCACCTTGTAGGCGTCTATTCAGTTTCTGAAGCTGAGTTTACAACAGGACGATATGAGTTCCACCTCCTTGTTTGTTGGAGAAACATGCAGTTAGACCACACTCTCCGATTGATTTCCATGGAGCTTGCAGGAACAGGTGTTTCTCTGAGAAAACAAGGGATATGGAACTCAACATGTAGGCTTGAATTCAGGTTCTGAAAGTGACTTGACAGCAGAACGTTCTGAGTACCAGCTCCTTGTTTGTTGGAGAAACTTCCTCGCATCACACACTCTCCCAAAGGCTTCAATTGATACAGCAGCTAAAGGGAGAAATAAAGCCGGCAAGCTACACTCTAGCCTGTTCGCTTCTAAGGCAAGCCCTGTGCTTCTCTTTCATTAGAATGCATTCATTGGAACAATAGCTGCAGTTCTCCTGTGCTTGACCTTACAGAAAGAGTGATCTATTCCTAAGCGGCCTTGTTTTACCTAAGGCCCAGGAAACCTGCAGGAATAAACTGCAGTTGCTCTGGCATAAAAGGGGACACAGAGTGTTGGGTGTGAAGTGCAATGCATTATCTGAAGCTGAGATCAGAGCAGAACGTTCTGAGTTTCAGCTGCTTGTTTGGTGGAGAGAGCTGCTATTATCCATTCCTCTCCCATTTTTTTCAATGGAGCTTGCAGGAACAAACAGTTGTTTCTCTGAGAAAAGAAGGGCTACAGAGGGCATGCTTCATGCTTCAATTCAGTTTCGGAAAGTGAGTTTACAGCAGGACGGTCTGAGATCCAGCTCCTTGTTTGGTGGAGAAACCTGCTGTTAATCCACACTCACCCACTGGTTACAATGGACCTTGCAGGTACAAACAGTTGTTTCTATAAGAAAACAAGGCTTCGGAGCTCACCATGTAGGATTGAGTTCAGTTTCTGAAACTGAATTGAAGCAGGATGTTCTGATTTCCAGCTACTTGTTTGGTGGAGAAACCTCCTCTCATCCCACACTCTCCCATAGGCTTCAATGGAAGCAGTGGCTAAACGGAGAAATATGGCCTGCAAACTGCACTGTAGGCTGGCTGCTTCTTATGCAAGCCCAGTGCTTCTCTCACATCAGAATATTTCCACTAGAACAGTAGCTGTGGTTCTCCTGTGCTTGACCCCACAAAGAGAGTGATATATTCCTAAGCGGCCTTGTTTTACCTAAGGCACTGGCAATCTGCAGGAATAAACTGCAGTTGCTCTGGCATAAAAGGGGACACAGAGTGTTGGGTGTGAAGTTCAATATAGTTTCTGAATCTGAGATCAGAGCAGAATGTTCTGAGTTCCAGCTGCTTTTTTGATGGAGAAAGGTTCTGTTATCCATTACTCTCCCATTGGTTTCAATGGAGCTTGCAGGAACAAACACTTGTTTCTCTAAGAAAAAATGGGCTACAGACGGTTCCCTGCAAGCTTCAATTCAATTTCTGAAACTGAGTTTACAGCAAGACGTTCTGAGTTCCAGGTCCTTGTTGGGTGGAGAAACCTGCTGTTATCCCATACACTCCCTTTGGTTTCAATGGAGCTTTCAGGAACAAATAGTTTTTTCTCTTAGAAAAGAAGGGCTACGGAGCTCACCATGTGCGCTTGAATTCAGTTTCTGAAACCGAGTTGTCAGCAGGACAGTCTGAGTTCCAGCTCCTTGTTTGCTGGAGAAACCTCCTCTCATCCCACACTCTCCCATAGGCTTCAATGTAGAGTAGTGGCTAATCAGAGAACTACAGCTTGCAAAATGCAGTCTAGGTTGGCAAGTCCTAAATCAAGCCCTGTGTTTCTCTCACATCAGAATATATTCATTTGTACAATAGCTGCTTTTTTCCTGTGCTTGACCCAGAACGAGAGTGATGTATTCCTAAGAGGCCTTGTTTTACATAACGCCCAGCGAACCTGCCGAAATAAACTGCAGTTGCTCTGGTATAAAAGAGGACACAGATTGTTGCGTGTGAAGTGCAATGTAGTTCTGAAGCTGAGATCAACACAGAATGTTCTGAGTTCCAGCTGCTTGTTTGGTGGAGAAACCTGCTGTTATCCCACACCCTCCTATTGGTTTCAACAGAGCTTGCAGGAGCAAACAGATATTTCTCTGTGAAAACAAGGGCTACGGAGCTCACCCTTTCAGAAACGGAATTGAAGCTTACATGAAGCCCTCTGTAGCCCTTTGTTTCATAGAGAAACAAGTGTTTCTTCCTGCAAGCTCCATTGAAACCAATGGGAGAGTATTGGATAAAAGCACCTTTATCCACCAAAAAAGCAGATAAAACTCAGAACTTTCTGCTCTGATCTCCACTTCAGAAACTACATTGCACTTCACACCCAACACTCTGTGTCCCTTTTTATGCCAGAGCAAGTACAGTTTATTCCTCAGGTTCCCTGGGCCTTAGGTAAATCAAGGCCACTTAGAAATATATCACAGTCTATGTAGGGTCAAGCACAGGAGAACCCCAGATATTGTTGAAATGGATATATTCTGATGCAAGAGAAGCATAGGGCTTGCTTTAGAAGCAGGCCGCCTAGAGTACAGTTCGCAGGTTGTATTTCTCTGTTTAGCCGCTGCTTCCATTGAAGCTTATGTGAGAGTGTGGGACGAGAGGAGGTTTCTCCACCAAAGAAGGAGCTGGAACTCAGAATGTCCTGCTGTCAACTCAGTTTCAGAAAATGAATTCAGTCCTATATGGTGAGCTTCATAGCCTTGTTTTCTCAGAGAAACAAGTGTTTGTTCCTGCAAGCTCTTTTGAAACCAATGGGAGAGTGTGGAATAACAGCAGGTTTCTCCACCAAACAAAGAGCTGT
>PVIC010052676.1:0-12093 GCA_004025085.1 Thryonomys swinderianus | reverse complement strand
GTGTTGATTGTTGGTGGGCGTGTCTCCACGCCCAGCATTATATGTGGTAACCGGGGATCGAACTCAGGACCTTGCACTTGTGAGGCAGGTGCTGGAACCACTGAGCTAACCCTCTGGCCCTTAAATACAATTTTTATAAATTAAACATTTTAAACAAAATGGTCGAGACATAATTAGATTTAAGAGTATAAAACAATTCAGATCATTATTTAAAGACAACGAATAGTTAATATAATTGACAAATAAGATAGTATGTCAATTTTTTTTCCCTAAATCTGAGAGTCTGGCCAGTCTATAATTCCATATCTTAAAAGCAGAATCTTTGTTAGAACTGTCTGCAGATCATGTATTTGTGAGCAAAAGCTCTGATAGATAGTGCTGATAGCATTTTTTTTCCTCTAAAGCCCTGGGTATAATTTCTCTAAACAATTTCTTTGAGTACTTTGTATAGTACTGCCCTCCTAGAGAGAACAAAGAAAAAATTAATGTCAGCATGTGTGTTACGAATCTTTAGCTAATTTGGATCTCGTCAATTAGATTCATAAAGCTATCTCCCCAGCACCTACTGGAACTGACAATATGTTGTCTCAGTCCCCATAGTACACTGAATTCCATACAGTGCCCGATCAAAGAGAGCACAGAGTTTCCTTCTCAGCATTACTATCTGCATGAAGCCCACAAGCCTTTCTGATTGATGGCCAAGGCGCTACGTTTCAGCCTTGGCATTCTAAGTCTACTCTCTTTCTAAATCACGCAAGGAAAGATCTCTCGGGGTTGTAAAAGATCAGCTTTCTTCTGTACACATCAGGAATTGTTAGGAAAAAGATGTAGTATGTGGGTCGAGAACAGTGGGAGTTCTCAGTGGAATGAGGAGGTGGCCTTTTCAGAAGTATCTAGGCTATTTGGTCAAGGTGCATGGTGCATAGATTTAGAGATGTTTCTACCAGGAATCCCACCAACCAGTGATTTTTCAGAAAAAGACTATGTTAGATGTAAGAAAAATTTGTGGCCTCCTGCAAAGATAGCTTCCTAAGTGTCCAGAAGTTGAGAGAATGTACTTGAAATACGCAGGAAACTGGACACAGATGTGTCCACCTGCCAGTCCCTGAAGACCCTTTCAAAATTCCCCTCATACAAGAAGAAGGTTGAAACATTTTTTGCAAAGTGATATGGAAAAAATATTAGGATGAGCTGCTCATCAGAACAGCATGACTGAATTTTCCAATCAGTGATTTCCCTGACACTTTCTAAATTGCTTCAGTCTCTCCTCTTCTATTTAATTCTGGCTGTTAGATGTTTACTGAAGAAATAACATTGCCTATAATTTGTCTTAAGAGTTCTAAAGCTGAATAATGCAAGCTATAGAGTTTTCCAATCACAAGTTTAGTAATCTGGGAGAAGTCCTTAAAGACACCCTTACTCGAGTATATTCACCTATAAAAGGACAATTGGTTTGGCCCATCTTTGCAAGGTTATTGGGCTGATGCCCTTTACATAGAATACAACACTATCATAACAAAATAGAGAAAAATGATTCTTTGTAAATAAAAATTAATTTACAGAAGTTATTATAAGCACAGTAGTACTGAAAGAGGGCCCAGTCCTGACCTAACTAACTTCATTTTGTTTCTCTACATCTTTTTTTTTCCTTCCCACTTCTCCTGAGTCATTCTGTCCTGCAGTCACCTTGAACTCTAAAAAAAAAAAAAAAAAAAAGTGGTGCTGATAGAGAAACCATCTAGGGACAAGAACCAAAACCACCCCCTCAGCACCAGCAACTTTCTGATCGTCGAAAGGCTCTGCATGAGTGATCCCGACGCAATGATCCAGCAGAACACAGCCTGGCCCTGGCTGCCAGCTCTACCAGCTATGCAAAACCACAGGAAGATGGGAAGTTCAAACTCAGCCCAGCTGTGCAACTTGGCAGCTTAGCAAGATCACGTCTCAAAATTAATAAGCCAAGAAAAAAGAGTTACAGATACAGATCCATGCTGAGGCCCGGGGTCTAATGCCAATACCCAAAAACCCTAGTAATCAGTAAATAAAACAAAAATCTACCGATGCAAGCCACAAACCCCTGACCTCACCTGTATTCTCTTTTCAGTAAAACCTCAAAGTTCCTTTCAGCTCCTGCAAGAGGATAGATCTCAGGTGAAAGGATCTTCTGCTCCTCCCAGGGAAGCCACACTAATTAAAGCTCTTCTCTTGCCCTTCCCCACCTCTCATCTCCTAGACACACATTTTCAGATGCGTTGCTGAGCCTTTTCCACTGTGGCCACTCGACCTGGGGCCTTCGCCCTAAAACTTCACTGTCTTCTTGTAGATAAATTAGAGCAATTTTACAAAAGTAACTATAAGCATACTTTAACCAGGTAATTTGCAAACATTTATATTTCAGTTATTTATATATTTACTAACAAATATTAGATGAGTGTCTACTGGATGCCAGGCATGCATTAGGTGCTTAGAGAGATTAAAATGGTCAAAGACATCTTATCTTGTACAAGAGACCATTTTATTCTGCAGGACTTGGGATTGAGCCTAGGATATTTGCAATAGCCACCTCTGCACCTTTTAAAAAATTTTATTCTGAAACAGAGTCTCGCTAAATCATTAAGTTGCCCGTTCTGAGCTCAAATTTGTGATCCTCTTGCCTTAAGTCTCCTAGAGGGCTGGGATTGCAGACATATGCCATCTTGCCTATCTAAGGCAATTATTTTCTAAATGCATAGATGAGGGACAATTAGGTTATGTGAGAATCATTTTATTTAGAGAGTTAGGAAGAGGTAGAATGTAAAGGCCAGAAAACTAAACAACCCTATCTAAAATGCTGATGAATCAGTTCCTATTAAAACCTACAATGGCGGCAGCAGAAAGGTAGCCACAGCTGTGTCTAAGGGAACTACATTTGCATTTCAAAAATAAACACCTGAGGCCATATTCAAATTATTCTGCCAGAGGTTACTGTAGGGAGTTTGAACTTCGGTGCATAATTTACAGTATAATTTTGCTATCATCTTATCTGCAGGGAAGATTCAGTTTATAGTAAATTAAGTAATAATATTTGAAATTATATGTGAATAGGCTGTATAATCATTCCCAATTGCAATATTTTGTCACTTAAATGTCTCCCTGAAGCCCTTATATTAAATAAAGACTGGGGCCTCTGGGTACTACTATTAAGAGGAGGTGGAATCTTTGGGAGTAGGCTGTTCTCAGAGATCCCTGTGTCATTGGAAGCTTGCCGCAGTCAAGATTTTGGGATCCCAGCCAATTTCTGTTCTTCCTTTTACTTCTTAGCCATGCACTGAGGAATTTGTTTTACCCTGTGCTCCCTGGCATTGCAATCTGGCACCCCACTGACAGGGCCAAAAGATATACAACCAACTGATTGTATTCCATCTGATTTGGCTCCAAGATTCTAAGCCACAATAAATCGTTTTCCTTTCTAAAGTGATCATTTCAAGGATTTTGTTACAGTGATAGAAAGCTAACTGACACACCAATCTAAACATATGTTTAAATACACTAGCATAGAAGTAAAATTTGAGTTTTGAAGAGTCATTGTAAATAAATGTGAGATGGGCTGGAGGATTAGCTCAGTGGTTCCGGCGCCTGCCTCACAAAAGCAAGGTCCTGAGTTCGATCCCCGGAGACCACATACAATGCTGGGTGTGGAGATTCACACCCACCAACAATCAATACTGCATACCACAGTACTGGGTGTGGTGGCTCATGCCTGTAATCCCAGCACTCGGGAGGCAGAGGCAGGAGGATTGCTGAGTTCGAGGCTTGCCTAGGCTACATAGTGAGCTCAGAGCCAGCCTAAACTACAAAGCGAGACCCTGTCTCAAAAAAAAAAAAAAATAAATAAATAAATAAATAAATAAATAAATAAATAAATAAATAAATAAATGTGAGGGCTGTCCTAGGTCTGGGCTGTGAAACTCCATGCTGAGAGGTAAAATGCTATGCAAAGGGGTGCCAATAGCAACTGTGCACCACCTCATCAACGAAAGACACAATTCAGACTTGCTACCTGCTTTGGAATCTATTTACTAGAGGGACAGATCGAAGCATCTGTGGTGTTTTCCAGTTGTGTTTTAAGTTGCTAGTTAGCAGGAGAGGTGTGGAAAGAGCTCGGCCTTGAAACACATATGTGCATACTAGCAGGAACAGGTGCTGAATTTATCAGCTCCTATGAATCATCGGCAGAGTAGTCAGACTAGTCAGTAGTACTGATTTTCATCCATTCTTTATCTTTTAAAGCCAGAGTTAGACACAGAGGACGTCGTTAGATGCTGGTTCGATTTTTTGAGCCAGTCCATGTTCCAGTCTGAGTAGACAAACGTTCATCTACCATATATTTAAACCTAGCTTAAAAGTTTCCTTACAAGCTTTCCATAGAACCTTCTACTTTAAGCATCGAGGTCTAATTCCACCTTGTCCCCCCAGTGTCTGTATGTATGTTTACTATTATGTATCTCCAAGCATCATAAAGCAATGCATTATAATCATCTAGAAGGCTGAAAGGAAGTGTATCATCCAGTTGGCCTATTTCTATTCTAACTCAATCAGCTTTCTAAAAATACCTTTAGAAAGATATCTGAAATCCTAGACTCCAGTTTGCAAAGTGACATATAACAAGATTAATTGTATTGATTTATTTTATACTGTGTGAATGGCCCTCAATACTCAGTGTTAGAGAGATAATCCAATATATTCATGCTCTGTATTTATTTTTACTTTTCTCTAGCTTTAGCATGCTTCCCCCCCACCATTTCTTCTCATCTACCAAGCAGAAATTTCAGTTCAAGTGTTACCTCTTCACTTAACCTTATCTGACCTCTTATTTCCTTTTTCAAAATTGAAATCTCAGGCACATTTAGGACCTCCTTTAGAACCTGTTTTCTGCATCCGTAACTAATTTCTCAAATATGGCACAAATGCTCCCAGACAGGCTAGATGACAGAAAAGCCAATTAATCACATAGAAGAGTGATGAAACTTGTAGAGACTCAGTGCCCCAATTGCAAACCCAATTATCACAAGGTGCCAATGCTGCAGTTAAACCAGAATAAACCACTGAATAGGCAGATGAACCAACGCTCAGCTGCTGGGGCGCTGCTGAGGTGCTATGGCTCACATACCAACAGAGAAAGCTCTGTTTGCCTCTTGCAGCAACTTTGCCATACGTTTTCCACCACTGACCTAGAATACCTTTCTTCTATCAACTTTACTTACAGATCGATATAACATTTCTTTATCTATTAAAATTATGTAAGCATCTGTACTGAATACATATTAGTAGAATTCCACTTTTTCCATGTTGAGCTATATCAAATTGAGTATTTGTATGGATATGCATGTAAGTATAACAGCCTGCAAAGGTGGTTGCAAATTCTTTCATTCCCTGGATCCACATCAGTGTTATGTGACTGTCACTATTCCCACTGACCGAGTATTCAGCCATCTCTTGAGAATGGAAGGACTCTAAGAGCTGTGAAGTGTGATACTAGCTGAGACTTGAAAAGTTTTGTGCATTTGTATTGGCCTGACTCCTAGAACTCTGCCATGTCAAAGGCCAGACTAATGTGTAAGAGAAACAAATACCAAGTACAAAACTGGACAACCTCCTCTAAGAGACGATTACAAATAGTCTGTCAACTGAGTAGGATGCCTGAGTGAGACCAGAAAACAACTGTGTGGCCCAGAGCAGAAGAACCATTCAGCTGAGCCCAGCCCTGACTGCTGGCTTGCAGAGTGTGAGCTACATCACTGATTTGGCTTTAAATCTTCACACTGAGTGGTAGTTTGCCACGTAATGAACACCAAGTGGCACAGCAAATAAACATAGGTAAGGAAAAGCCTAAGAAGTTGAACGTTTTGGGGGGAAGAAATATCATACAATTTCTGCTCTCAAGTTATCAGGAAATCTGGTGTTACTGTTTATCTCACCTGTGCTTCTACTCATCAGATACTCTGGGAAGCTGCAGCAGGGCACTATCACTACGGTGGAGATGTTCTCAGAAGTCATAGGAATTTCTGAGATGATCATAATAATGTTCACAAGGGAAAAGAATTCCAGTCTTGGCGAGAACCGATATGTAAAACACCACTGAACAAGCACATTAGAAATGCTATGGGGCTTCCTTCACAGCTATATTCAGACACATTTTGCAGACTTAAAGTGAAAAAGAGGAAGAGAGATGAAGCTGTGCCATTAGATTAATCTGCTTTAGATTCAAAAAGCAGTAACAAGGTATATAAGGGATCCTTAAAACTATCGATCTATTTTGTTCTTCAAAGACAGGATGGAGACAGCTGGATAGGAAACACATTTAACCATGTTTTTATGTCACATTTGAATGAGAACATAGATGTAATGAACTGGCCTATTTATTGGTCTTTGCTCTGTAATGTTTATAAAAATAATGTTCATGAAGTGCTTGTATATACAAGGAGATGGTTTTAAAAGTACATTTTATAGGGCTGGAGGTTTAGCTCAGTGGTTCCGGTGCCTGCCTCGCAAGTGCAAGGTCCTGAGTTTGATCCCCGGAAACCACATACAATGCTGAGCGTGGAGACTCACGCCCACCAGCCATCAATACCACATACCACAGTGCCGGGCGTGGTGGCTCAAGCCTGTCATCCCAGCACTTGGGAGGCAGAGGCAGGAGGATTGCTGAGTTCGAGGCTTGCCTGGACTACATAGTGAGCTCAGGGCCAGCCTGAACTACAAAGCGAGACCCTGTTTCCAAAAAAAAAAAAAAAAAAGTACATTTTATAAACTAAGAATGTATCAAATAACCATCTTGTAACCAGTTTGTAAATGCTTTGAATAATTACCTTGTTGCTACACTTTACTGTGATGGGGGAAGTGACAATAAGCATTGAAAGTACTATACAGCAGGCATTACTTAAGAAGGACAATAGGAACTGTCTGTTCGGGAGACAGACAACAAAGGGTGCTTTCTCTATGGAGAATTAAGAAATAACATCAGAACCTACTACAGTGAGGTCTTCTTTTTATTTCACCATATGTTCTAGCACTTCTGGATAATTTCATTGGTAATATGCACACGTCCACGCAGAGCAGAGACAGATAACTCTCTGTGTTCACCTCCTGAGCCAGTCTGCAGCCATGTACCACTGTGGTACACATGAGAGCTGCCTTGGCATGGGGAGGATGCTTCTCAGAATGTCTGAGCTCATGGTTTCATTATTTTTCTTCACAGGAAAAAATTACAAAAAAGGGAAAACCTTGAATAAGGTGAATTCTTTGTTAGTCATAAGACTCAGGGATAACAGAGTGATACTGCTCACAAAGTCCTGAAAAAGCTGCTATTTATAAGCAGATATGCAGGTTGGCCTAGATATTCGAAATATTCTGACATCAAGACAGAGAAAACAATTTTCTGGTCCAGTGTTTAGCTGCCTTAATTTAGTTCTATTTTCTGATAATGATGTGCATATATACATGAACATGCATAGTAACGCTTATACAAAAACATATTTGCTGTTGCATATGTATATTGTATATGTGTATGTCTATGTTCGATATAGATACAAATATACATAAACATATACAAAATATATACACACAGATGGACAAATAAGTATAAAATGTAAATACCATCAGCTATGAGCAATTAGCAGACTTGAATATTTTTTATAGTTCCTGGTGAGAAATAATTGTTGATGAGCTTAAATAAAACTCCGTGATAAGATTATTCAGGCTGAGGAGGCTTTCTATAGATTATGTGTTTCTCAACACATTATTCAAACTTTGTAGCATTTTCTCCTGTGGCGTTCAGGCTGAAAAGGTAAAAACTACAGTCTCCAGGCTCCCTTGCAGCTAGACTTCTCAATTCAACGTATTTCGGTAGTCACAAATATACAACTGAGAATTGGTATGAAAGGTGACACTATGTGGATCCAGTCAGTTGGCACTGGTTGTGCTGAAAATGGTGTGGTTTTGAAGTCTGCAATGGCAGTAGCAGCTTCCCGATCTCTATGTCTCCCTATTTGCAACACAAACAGAATTGTTTCAGAGGTTGTAATTGATGCTGGAAGCTCACCCTAAAGTCTACTTCTCCAGACCTTTTAATGATTCTGTAAACCTTTTACTCCACTGTAGTTCATTCCTTTCTATTTAAACTAGCTAAAGTGGATTCTGTTCATTGCCACTGAACGGTGACTAAAAGAATATCAGACAGTACGCTTGTGTAGGCATGTTGATTGAGAAAAGCTGCTGTTAAAACAAATTAATAAGGTTCTCATATACAGTAGCATTGTAGCATAATATTTAGAGATCATACCTTAAACTTTCTCCTTTGAAATGCAGTTTCACACAAAGGTAAGTGTAAAACCTTATGAGTGTGTGGAATGATGATCCAATTTAATGCAATAAAAGTCTATTAGCTAAAATATATGTTTCCTAAGGATCATTTTTTTTTTTTTTGAGACAGGGTCTTGCTTTGTAGTTCAGGCTAGCTCTGAGCTCACTATGTAGCCCAGGCAAGCCGTGCGAACTCAGCAATCCTCCTGTCTCTGCCTCCCGAGTGCTGGGATTACAGGCATGAGCCACCACGCCCGGCCCTAAGGATCATTTTTAAGGGACATCTAAAATTTAGTTTTATTTATTTCTAAAATTTAGATCATTTGCCCAAAGCAAATTAAAAGAGAATGTGAATGTAAAAGAACAGGCGAATAACAGCAAAATGTATTATCTAACTTCCTGACAGTGAAGAATGAGCCAGGAAATTAAGAGCAAATATAAGAATGAAGAAAGCTTAGTAGTCTGGTCCATTAGCAAAGGACAAGAGGAACTCTGCACCTCAATAACTCAAAGGGCACTCTAGCATACAATATGATGGTGGCGGCGGGGAAGTTTATGATGTTCCCTTTCTCCTCTTTAATAACGGGGCAGGCTGTGTGCTTTCTCTTTCCATGAAACCAGCAACTTCAGCCTCAAGTTCAGATGAGGCAAGCGGCAGGGACAGAGAAAAGTCTGCTTTGCGAGATCTTCACCTGTTTTCTCTGCGGCTCGCTGTGTCCCACAACACAGGATGGATGAAGCGTTGCCCTCGTGACTGCTGCGAGCCACTGAGCTTCTCCTGACCGTCTTATTAGATTAGTCTTATTAGCAGAGTGCAAAGAAGAGAATGAAAAGAGCAACGTGAATGATGTGAGTCATTCCATTCGTCCTTCTTATCTTGAGGCCTGGTTTGTATTTATAGAATGATCCAATGAAACAGGAGAATTGAGCTTCTTTGGCTGGAGTGGGAGATTAGAGAAAGGGAAAACTGTTTTGAATATTATACGATTTTGATTCTAGCATTTTAAGGAGGTAAAATAACTGTATTTTATTTGTCATTTTCCAGTGAAATGTTGCCTGACTTCACATTATTTACCTAATGTCAAGGCTTAAACCAAAGCCCCTTGTGAAACAGGTAGATTTCACCTCTCCTGGGATGACTTAGATAGGGAGTTGGTGGGACTCTTTGATAAGCTAAAAGAAACATATGAGTTGCATGATATGGACCCTGAGATAAGACCAAAGAGGGATCATTGGAATTTATCCAATTGGTACTACTACTAATCTACCTTAAGATACAAAACAGGAAGTTTTGTGCTCTCTAAGCCTTAAACAACATGTTCCAGGTCAAGTGCACTTTCATCCAGGAAATTATAAGAGATTTTTGCCAAAGTTATCTCTGAATATCATGGTGACATGCCACAAGTCAACTTAACAGGGAATGAAAATTAAAAAGTGAGCAACATCAAGGCAGTACCTAAAGCTAAATGGTGTGAAGCTATTTCCCTGAGAAAGGGAGAAGGTGTTATCTTACAAATATTACAGGTTTAGCAAGAAACTCTCTACCTCTCCTTCAAGAATCTGCAGAAACATCTTTCCAAAAAAGTAACATTGAATTTCTGTCCTTAGAAATAGGGAAGACTGCAAAGTCAGACTGATGGAAGCAATTGAAGAGAAAGTGCATTTAGAATCTTTTAAAACATTGATTTTGTATAAAGATTTGTGAACTCCTACTGATATAGAAAGACTACATCGACTTTTCCTTTTGCAACAGTGCCTTACAGCTATTTCTATGTTGTGACTTGCATTGTCCAGAGCCCCTTACCATCATATCCACCATACCCATACTTTTCTGTGACTTTTAGATAATTTCAAAATAAAACAACTGAAGCTATATAATAGAGTGTGTCAATTCCAGTTCTCAATGCATTGTCCTACTCTCTCCCATATGTAAGAATGGTCTATGTTCAAATGGCAGATGGCCTATTTATGAAAAAAAGATTTTAAACGAAAAGTTTATTAATTTTGCTTGGTTGAGCAGCCATCAAATTTTAATACATTCAGGAGCCACACAATGTAGAATGAGATAGTAAAGAAGAACATGAGCATAACTAAACCAGACAAGATATTTGCTCCTTGCCTTCAAAACTCTCATTTTAGTTTTCTTTTTTCCCCTTACTGGTTTGATTGTCTTACAGTCTTCTGTAAAGAAATAAAGACAAAAAGATTGCATATGGTGATTATCTGTGGAAAAAGAATTAAGAAAGAACTGTGATCTGCACAAAGGAATTTTAATGGTTTCAAGAGAGCGAGAAAAGGGAAATACTGCAAAGAAAGGTGCCCGAGAGTTAGGGGAAGGAGACACGGACCACAGCTCTGTCTTCTTGCTTGCTTGCTGCAGTGAGAAAAGCCAGGACTCTCGATTTATAAGAATTGCCTCAGGGCCGGAGGGTTAGCTCAGTGGTTCCGGCGCCTGCCTCGTGAGCGCAAGGACCTGAGTTCGATCCCCGGTAACCACATATACTGCTGGACGTGGAGACTCACGCCCACCAACAACCAACACCGCATACCACAATGCCGGACGTGGTGGCTCACGCCTGTCATCCCAGCACTTGGGAGGTAGAGACAGGAGGATTGCTGGGTTCGCGGCGGCTTGCCTGGGCACCATAGTGAGCTCAGGGCCAGCCTGAACTACAAAGCGAGACCCTGTCTCCAAAAAGCAAAAAAAAAAAAAAAAAAAAAAAAAAAAGAATTGCCTCATAGGGCCTGGGTCTGTTGTCAGTGAGGAAAATTCTTTATAACTTGGTTCAGAATCAAACTATTCCTTGCTTCTTTAAATACTTGTAGAGCATACACTTTCTATCTTAGCTCTAGAAAAACTATTTTAAAAAGATAGAATGTAGAGGATTTTTTATCACTTGCTCTTGTGTTCTCACTGAGAATAGCTGTATCTGAAGAGGAGCAGGCAGCAGGCAAGAAAGACTTCATAAGCGCTTACAGATTAGTGCTTCTGCACACAAAGATTTAACCACAATAGCTAGACTTTCTCCAAGGGCAAAGCAAGCCAAGAATTTGCTTGCGAAGCAGAAGTAAGAGGTGTAGCATGAAGTTCTAAATTCTTCCTCCAAAAGCGTATTATGAAGTTCTGAATTCTTCCTCGAACATTATCAACAACTGGAGGAACATACACCAACATTCTTTTCCTATACATGTAATACCTTCAGTCTGTCAAGCCATTTCTGTCCTGCACAATGAAAGCCAAGAAGGGGGTACTGCATGCAATCTGCCTTTTGGAAGCAAGGGTCACAATCTCTTGCACCATTGTCTCTGTCAACACATGCCACAGGAAGCTATCTATTCCTAAACTCATCGGCACTCACCCATCAGCAGCAGCTGGAAGGTAGAGTCCATCTTCACTGATATCATAGGCCAGCCCTTGGGTTCACTGAGAGTCTTCAGTAATCTCAAACTTGCAGAAAGGAGAATTTGTTAGGCAATGGCACTGAACAGGTATCCTTGTGCTTGGGGAATCCCATAAGCAACTGGCATAATGCACAGCTACTTCACAAATATTCCAAGGCTGATCTTTCTTCATATCCACTTTGGTGCTTGGGGATCTATGTTGAAGTCCAAATGCAAATAATCTAAACCTTTAAGAAAGAAGCAAATTGGGCTGAAGATTTAGCTCTGTGGTTCTGGCGCCTGCCTTACAAGCACTAGGTCCCGAGTTCCATCCCTGGTAACCACATACAATGCTGGGCATGGTGACTCATG